>UZAN01045400.1:17780-32667 GCA_900618425.1 Echinostoma caproni
ATGCTGCAAAGCTTTGGTTCCTCCGAACAATGTTCTTACACCCCTTTTTTCTGGCTTTATGGATGGTGTTCTCATGCTTGTTTCTTCCATCTGTGGAACAATGCAGAACGTTTTGAGCTTTTCCCAGAACTGTGTCGATCTTATTACGCGATTGTCATGGTCTGCCATGGTCGGGTTCAGTTGTTATAATAATCCTTTTCTATATTTGTGTGTAACTGTTCCTGAAATGGTGACGATCAGCCTTAGATCAATGCCCTCTTTAAGTATTCTCGGCATTACGCAGAACTGTGCGCAAACTAAGTTTTTCGGTCCAGTTCTCCAGTAGTCCTTGTTGTTTATTCGATCCATTTATTGCAGTCTTTTCACAATGGTGTTCATTTGTCTTCCAGATGTGTAGTAGGTTCCGGGTCGCTTCTGCGGTAGGTATTTGCANTGATGAAACGTTTCCAAACACATTGCGAAGCTCAGCGAACAGGCAAACATAAATTCAGTTCACTGGAGCTACGAGAACCGATACTTGATACTGTGATACTTTGTCAAGCGGCGACTCTTTGTTTTCCTTCGATTGCATCTTTCTTACCAATTTCAAGTCGATGAATATCTTCGTTCAAAATATGTCGACCGTTGTGTAAACAAATCAGTTGTGTAAAATAACAGTTCTTATCAGATAAGATTCACTTGGTATTCAGCTTTGGTAAAATGGCGAAAAATAATAAATGAAATATCCTGCAACTATCATTGTACCTTAGTAGCTCTTCGTCAGGCATTGATGCGACTAACTGGTAAACGTTTACGATAATGTTGTGATTCAGTTTGCCTCTCGCCCTTGCATAGGCGAACCGTCTATCGATGTCAGTAAGCGTGTAGTTCTTCACTCATGTGTCATGCTGTCACCCACAACCTTCAACACTATTATGTTTTTGGAGAAGAACAGGGTTGATTTCAGCAAACTCATTCACGATGGAATTGGAAAAATCCTTACTGTTCGGATCAGCAATTACAGTGACAACTTAATCCTCACCAAATGATCATGTCCATCACATGATCAGAGTATTTCGTTATGAAATAGATCAACACAAAGCTGACATATATGACGTAAGACTGATCATTCAATTTCGGAAGCATCCATTACGCGTCATTGCACCTGTCAATTGTGGTTTCTGGTTTATGCACACGGTAATTCGGCATTAATCGGCAACAGTTGAACTAGGACTGCCAATAAGATGATGAGAGAAAATGAATTTTCTTGTAATCCGATACACACCATTGCACCGAGACATATCGTGCTATTGCAAATACGTTATTTGATAGTTGGTAGACAACGTGTGTTGAGAAACACCATAATTCCTTGCAGTATTCATGATTTCAACCGTTGCCTTAATTGTAAACCGTAGAGCAAAGTACTTGTCAAGCGTGTGTTCGTGACCATCCATTTACTGTAAAGCACAATTGATAAACTCCCCGAAACTAGGCATGACCACAAATCTATACTGACGGTTGCCCAAATAAATGTACTAAGGAAAGCCTAAATGCCAACGGATTCACCTGAATTGCATCGCAATCCTCGAACACTTTTATCCGTTCCAGGGTACGTGGGTGACTTCTTGTTTGGCGCGGATTGCACCACACTTGCCTATTTCATGTTAGAAAATGTGTGGCTTCGGTGAAATAGCCTCATATAATGCAGTAAATTTTGCTGCAATTCTCAATGTTACCACTCGTAGATATTTATCAAAGATTTGTACGAGCCAGAATTTATCCGTCTGTGATACTTATAGTTTCTCCCGTTTGCTCATTAGTTACGCATCCAACGGACGAATGATCGTAAACAGTTTGCGCATGGGATTCCAGTCTTCATTTCTTTTCCACAATTCAATTCACCGCATGCTCATGCGACTGTGGTGACCGCTAGAGCGGCACTCGTTCACAGACTTCGACGGCGACGTTGGAAGCACTTGACAAACGTCAAGTGCAATGAAAAGTGCACGTCCATACCGATCACACGTATGCATTGATAATTCTGACTGACGCTGGTCATATTGTACACGTAAGTGTAGCTTTTCCGACACTGACTAAATAAATTTAGGACGGGACGGTATAGAGACTTTCGCTTGTGAATATCGATCGACTGAACTGCTCGTAGTAGTAAAGGCGCACTTAGGCGTGACTGTTCAAATGTCACAAAACTGAACTGCACAAATGTACATCCACCACTTTATAAGCTAAATTTTGATTTGCTGAATGGTGTGTAAGATGTTTTCCACAGTGCTATCAGAATATCCTTGCTTCAATGGAAAATGAACAAATGGCACTCATGAGAACAAGTAACATATTTGCTACAAATCACAGAAATGCACAGCGGTATGCCATGAGTTATATGTGGAAGAGTGATATCGCATGATCGGTCTGGAGCACAGTAAATTTAGGAACGCGAAGAGAAGCTGATCTCCGGAAGAATAAATTATGTTTAATTTTACGAGGATAAACCTGCAGTGAACTCAAAGAAATACCAAGTTACTATATGAGGGCACATATTTTCGGTAAACAAATCTATTCGCTGGTTATTTATTTCCTGAAATGGAAGTTATCCTTTATGCAATGAATGAGCCACCTGTGGTTTCAGTGCAGGGTGAACTTACATTGGCCCATTAACTTGGTTATAGCATCGTATATAAGCTATTCGTCCTCCTACTTTGGTAGAAGAGCACTTCAGACCACGAGAGAGCAGTGATGAGGATTTCTTAAGCAGAGTCTATTTGAGACACTTGCGTACCAAAGTAGTTATTTTTTCCCGAAGTGTGAACATTGTACTCTATTGGTGGGTTATTTGACGAGTACTATCTGTGAGACACACAACAGTTCTTTCATCACAATCAGTGTTTCCTAGCAAGCATTGCGTTATCGTTATTTGGCTGCAACACAACTTTATGTGGGAAACAACAAATATCAAGTACAGTGAGGAAGGAAATTCTTTGCAAATCGGCAGTATCAATGTCGTAATTGATTTGGCTAGTCAACCCAAAAAGCTACTTCAAAACCTACTCGGTCGCACATACTGGTATCCGAGGGATCATTCCGATTATTATGTATTGCGAAGATCGTCCAGGTCAATAATGAATAATACAAGGACCGTTGGCTAAAAATTGCATCCCTTTTGCAATTCGTTCCAGGAAAGTCTCAAGGAAACTAAATTGAGCAGGACGCAGCTGAAGATTTTCTTAGTTTATAGAAGCCTGTCTTCAGCCGAACTACAATCATAAATAATCCCTCATTTGAGAGAAGGATAAGCTGTGCGAAATGATTACTCACAGGTGCTGGACCGTCTCACAGTTGCACAATGGACATGGGTTGTCGGGACTTACTATGGTTTAAATTCGAAGGCAATACGAAACCACTGCATGTGGAACGTATTGCTCCTAACATGCGGATTCGAAGTGTTGATCTGGGGTTAGCAAATAGATCCGTTGCTAATTATTCTAAGTCAGCATACTCGATAGTGAAGTTTTATTTGTATCGTGAGTTTATATATAACATGTTCAATGTTCTAATCGGGTAGTACCGGGAAGCAAATATCAGCCTGTGGTCCTCTACGGCAAGAACAAACATGCTGATGGTTAACAGTATTAATAAATGTGACCGTTATTGAGAGCAATAATACGTGTTATTTTTACGGATGCCGTAGATCGAATGATCATTTCCAAACCAACTCAAAGAGCGTCGAAATAATTACGGAGAGAACTATTTTTTGGTAAATTATTGATCATCATCATCATTTGAAAAATCATTGGGCGTTCATGCAGGAAGTATAGCGACGGAGAGTATGGATCAGTGGCACTTTATCTGCAAATTTCAGATCAAAGTTGGAAGTTGGGCGAAATGTGCTCTCATAGACTGAAATATTTAGCACCAACACGACCTGTAGCGAACAGGTGATCTCAGACACCATATAAAACCCAAGGGTCCCACTGCCCAATTTGGAGGGAGATAGAGTTTCGACCATCGTACTTGAAATAAGTCGTTCATTATACGTTATATCTTTGTCCGGATATTAATGTATGAGCGTAACGGAGTTTGCACCTCGCAAAATTTCAAGGAGATTTTCACATATTTTCGAATTTATCAGTTTACTGAGTTACTATGTGATATGTTATGCACTAGTGTTTCTACTCAAATCAATTCGATTGGAAAAAGCGATGTTTGGGTGAACAACACTAACCGCTTGAGAACAGTCCGTGGGTAATTCGACTCGTCATCATCTACCATCCAAAATGAAACATCACAAAATAACTTCGTAGCCCTGCTGTTGGTGATAAGCCCACGAACACGTCTTTTCGTGATGTTGCTTCTGAAGGAACTGTTGCAGTACCCTGCTGTTGAGAACCAATAACAGTGCTCATCGCGCTTCACTGATCAAGGATGTTTAAGCAATATTATATTTAAGACACTAGTGTGAAGACGGGGATCGGTAGTATTTGAAAATAAATGTAAGCCACAAAGTGCTAGTGATGGAATAACTGTTTACTAACTTCTTAATATATGCAAGAAGGTCTGTCAATAAATGTGTTTTGAGAGCGAATCGAGTAAACGTGTCCCCATTCCATTTGAATTCACTATCAAACTTGATAAATTCGTGGCATAACAATTTTTAGTTTCGATTCGCGCATTCCTAGAAGATAACATTTATTAGGTCACATCATTCTGTTTTAGTTATGTGAAAAATGTGTAATTCCATTATCCCCATCTTTGTCCGTCAGTGGTGACCCGAATACCTACTGTGTTCTTCTTCCAGAAGAGACAACAGGAACGTGCATTGATCTGCAAGGTGATATTGTGAATTAATGGAAGAACAAGTTTCCCTTAAGCACATCGTTTCATACTCGGAAGGGTTACAAAAGACTCCGTCAGCATGTACATTGTCAAGATTGTGACGTGTGATCATTTTCGTCGCCATGTTTAAAGAAATACACACAAAACGTGACACTGAATACAAGTTAAGTGGGT
This sequence comes from Echinostoma caproni, assembly GCA_900618425.1. Lineage (NCBI taxonomy): Eukaryota > Metazoa > Platyhelminthes > Trematoda > Plagiorchiida > Echinostomatidae > Echinostoma > Echinostoma caproni. Next base: position 22,782 of record UZAN01045400.1, read on the forward strand.
GGTCGGATACAAATGTGGTCGGTAATAAAGCGCTTCTCGTATTATACAGCAAACACAACATTGAAGGAATAACTGACATTATCTTGGTATTTATGAAAGAAATACATTTTCGTCCTGGACGTTTATTATATCCATACACAATCTCGAAGTTTCTCCAATACTGCACTAACTGCAGCTGTAACTGAAAATAAAGAGAGTTGGTTTTCCCCTTTTCCAAATCAGTTTTGTGGTGGAACTCTAGTATTAAATTGACAACAGTACAGGCGAAGTAAAACGCATTTACCTTTTACACTCAGCTTTTTCAACGCTGCCAATATATCCGTGAGCTCCTCATGGATGAACGTATGTTGATCCTCATTGCTCGTTTCTACTGGTTAAGTAGATGTCATGTATTATTATTCCCTTGTAGGTTGAACACACAAAAATATAACTAATGGTAATTAATAGTTAGGGTACATGCAGTCTTTCCATTCTATTTATGGGAAAAACGTAAAAACAATCAACAGATAACAGCAGGCTCTGAAAAATTGATTGCATCCTTGTTTTCAAAGTCAAAGTGAACCTTATTCTATGTGAAGAAACATTTAACATGAATTGAGGTATTGCAGTGCGAAGAGGTGTAAGCTCCTCTAAATCATACGACCATCAAGACAAACTAATTACGTTTTCTTCACGAAACTACGGTTGAAGACTTGGTAACTCAATATTCAAACTGTAGTTGCGTCACCTTTTAATTTGTGGGCACTGTGCAACTTGATGCTTCACTGCAAATGTATTATGCTACATTGATAGTCTTGTAAACAAATGCTCGTCAGGTGTTAAACGACAGTCTTTGCGTAGCCATCTTCTGGATACCACAAATGCATCCGATTTCCTGCACATGCGACGTATCAAACCTCAAATATATTTTCAATTATTTTTTGAGAGACAGCGAACACGCAAAGCACGACGCCTACGAAGGATGAGTTCCAATTTGAGATCAAATTTGATTCGGTAATCGAATAAATCCTTCTTATAGCACTGTTCCCAATAATTCTGTTTGGATTCTTCGTTTAAATCCGCAGTCATCACTCGTACATTTCAAACTACGCTATGAGAATCTAATTAACATCACTTGCGTCGCTGGTTGCTCATATAATGCGATAAAATGTCATCAAACACAATACTTCATTGGACGATAACGTTCTACGAACCCTCCACCTTCAAAGTCATTTTATATATAAAATATAAAAAGGTCAACATTTTGTCATTCGAAAATGAAATATACCTTTGCTTGTGCATGAAAAATGCACGGGATCTAGTAACGATTTCATCATTTGCTGTTGTACTCATTTTTTTCTACGTAAGAGCGTGAAAATTATCGGTAATCTGAACTCAACGGAAATATTGGAACTCTCAATCACATGAAATGTGTCGTTGAAATCACGAGGTGAATACACTCATCTGTAGGCACGACACGGTGAGCTGCATCCTACTTTCGGTCGAGTAGAAGAAACTGCGAGATAATTTGCGCTACCCACAATACCTGACGATAAGCAATTGAATGGTTGTCATTGATCACAAATTGAAATGAAGACACATATTTCGTGAATGGTGATCGTAAACAATGTTCAGCTGGTTGGAAACAGAACATCTTAAGTCAAAATACGAGATTTTGGTCAAACCATAATCGATTCCTGTTTCAATCAACATCTCCAACTCTTTTTGAACGTAGTTGTTAGGTTTTCGCTCTGTTTATTTTTTAGTTTCTCATCAAGTCTATTATCAAATCGCACATTTCCAAACGGTAATCAGATCAGCAAAATAAAGCTGATGATAACTGGTTGAGATGAACACTCGTCCGACGAGATCGTACATTATTATTCAAATGTTATTCACCAAAACTCAGACATGTCTAGTAATGTGCGAAAAGCATTAATTGATAATTTATCTCGGAATGGAATGGAATATTTCGAGATTTCATAACCCGAGGGCGTCACCAGCATTAATGAAGTGGTCTAAAACGTGTCCTTCAGAAAAGAAAATTTGTGCAGATAAGCGTACTCTTTCATAAACTAGAATACATACGTATTTATAATTCCATATTGATTTCTTCTGACGAGTGCGGATTTTCAAATGAGCGAGTTGTTTCATACCGATCAACATATATGATCATACATCATCTGGAATAAATACTCAGATAAAACACTTGTCAGAAAATGGGTAAAATTAGTCGCATGAAGTATGAAACGCAGTTACATTCCGAATTCGACCATGAGTTATTTGGCAAGGTGAATTAGCACATCGTATGATATCACCAGAAACAATTCGGCCGATCCGCCCGGTTGGCTCATCTTTAAAAGTGCGCAAAAACGACTGTGAAATTTGCGACATCTCACACTGGTTGCATTCAATTTAGATAGCTGATTCTATATGTTTGTAAATATTTGGCCAATTTAAAGCTGCCTCCAGGGAATGTCTCTAATAAAACCAAAAAAAAGGGCAGAGTAAGGAAACCAAACACATAGACATTGCATACATCGCTTTGCAACTAAGGGTGTATGCCGGCAAATAATAGCTGACTCTTCGCCATTGGGTAAATGGGAAGCAATATGTGAAACGCTATCATGCTCAATCGCGTTTACAGACATTTTGGATTGAAATGATACCGAGAACGGATCGACATTTCTGCATTCACATTATCTTAATTATCTCTATGAAGTAAGGAAAGACACACTTCACCGGTTTGAAACTTAATTCAGATCCATTCTGATAAATAAGCGCCTTGTTGATGTTTTACCGTGCGTGCGAATTTTACCTGTTGTAAGCACCTTCACTCAACACGCAGGAATTCGGTGAATGTCACTAGAAAAATAATAGAAAAAAGCCAATCTCGTTTCCCCACTTGAGTTCCATCATAGCAATCTTTGATGCTTTATTATATTTTGCATCCCCACAGTTGCACAGGTTTGAATTGGCATATATCAAAGTGAAATTCGCGAATGGTGTTACGACATCGCAGATCCGACTGTAACGGAGAGCCTTCTCCCTGATTGAGTTAACTAACATAAGGAAAACTTACCGTTACTGAGCAATGCCGTCTTAATGTTATTCATTTTTGCCTGACCAATATTGTTCAGTTCATGATTCTGTTCATCTCAGAGATGGAGTGTTATTCTTTCTCTGGTTTATTCCAGTGAATGGGGAGTGAATCACATATGCTTCTTTCACAGTCGGATTCAACAGGTTGCATCCCACCACAAAAGCAAGAGGAAAACCGTATTTCCGCTTTAAGAGCTCGTCAGCTGAAGGCAAGACTGGACCGTTAGTTGAGTGATTGGATCAATTATATCCGAAACTGGTTTACTCAGTGCCTGCTTGTTGATTGCCATATCTACGCGAGCTGGTCAACGGAAAAGTTAAGAATACACATGGGAGATTAGGGAACACAAGTAAGTGGATTTGACAGCTGACATAGATCAATGGCTGTCGCTCCTGTTGCATAATTGGTGAAGTGTTATTGAAGATGTGGTACTCACCAAAACCATAAAAACGATCTTAGGTGTAGTTCAAATTTCGCGGTCACTGAAACAGGAGACATATGTGAGCGCGGATGTGTCAATATTCATTTTAACATATCAAAAACATAGGACAGTTCGTAAGATAAAAGTAAATGATAAAGAATAAGGTCACGTACGTGAGAGAGGCGACAGCTGGAGGAAAGGCGATTGAGAATAAAGCAATCACGGTTGGCAATGGATAACTATGTGTAGACACATTCGCCCATTCACCAGAAAACAGCATAACCTGTATACTGAAACCTGATTTGAAATGATAGAACCATATCCCAAAAGGACTGAGAGTAGAAAACAGACCATGCGATCGCAGTGCATTGAGTCCGAACAGCGAAATTCCGTGATCAAAAGATGTCTCTCTTATCCAAATTTTATACTCCAAAACGTCTTCTTATAGTTGAAAAAAGATGGACCTATATTACCTTCAGAAATCAGCACAGACTTCACAATTATTTTTCGGTGTGAATCTTGCTACCGAAAATAAATAATTTGACTACAATACTTGAGATATATGAGCAGTCAGATTAACTGGTTTAGTCACCAATCCTTTACTCCGTTGTCGGATTGGTAGAACACAGAATAGTTTATTTAGAGTATTCCCGAAGCACAGTTCCGCGTAACGTATTTGAATAGATAAGACAAAAACACAGGTTTGCCCAACGAATCGTAGATCATTTTGCTGCATACGTACACCTGCAAACTGCAGTTTACGTTATCTTTGTTATACTGTCATAAAAAATATCACAGGCAGAGAAACATTGTGGTCAAAATTACTCACCAAAGGCAATGATCCCTTAGGTGACAATCCATTACCGCTGTTTACACAGTTGGGATGATAGTTGTGGATGATTGTTGGATCTGTGTGTTTCAGAACAATGGTATTGTTTGTTTTAGAGGACTCGGAATGCGTTGCGTAGCAGATGCACTGTTTTATTTCGTTCAGGTATTGTGTGATCGGTGAGCTAATTTTCCTACGGGTGAACGGAGACGTCATACTTCCGTAGTTCCCGCTCACTGTTTTCCGAATCAAAACCGAGATGTCCTCAGTTACTCGGTACCGCAGTTGTCTCTCCGTTCTACCGATGGAGATTGCCGAGCATCCACACTTGAGCTAAAAAATATATACAATTAGCTTTAGCGTGGGGAGACAGCAGTTAGTTCATTGAGTTAAATTACAAATGAGCGTTTGATAAATCAACAATCGTATCGGCTGCGTAGAAGGTGCACCTAAGGACAGATTTTAAGCGCTTAGTTATCAGCCAGTTGACATCATCAGATTTGAGGGGCAGTTACAGGACCGCTCTCATCTCGTTTGCACCTGTTGTATTTCCCTGTGTACAGCTGAGGTGGGCGTGCCCTAAAATGAACCCTGTCAGATATAAGGTAAATGATGGCATTCTTCTAACTAGCCATCTCCGTTAATCGGGGAAAGAAGCAGTGACACGATCAGGAAACATTGTACAAACCAGTGATTTGGCTTCTCTAATATTCTAATCTTTTAGAACCGAGAAAGAAACAATCCATGACGATTACATTTCCTTTCTTTTCCTCACTATCATTTATGTATACAACTCCCAAAGGTGAATTGGTTTAACGGACAACGGAAGGTTGAAGGGGTGGGAGAGCGTTTTCCAAATTCCATCCTTTGGTAATTTGATTGATTGCTCCAGAAACGTTTGTGCATACGAAAAAAAAATTACATAGAATGATGAACATCGCTTTGTTGAAATGAAAGAACCTATGGCTCATGTCGCCAACAAACGGCCTGATGGACAAAAGTGAGGCATCAATAAATAAATTTGCTAGGCTGATTTCGATTGACAGAAATGCGGACTCTTATCAAGCTAAGCTCTGAGATTGTGCTGCGTCAAGCGGTGTAGTATTCGTTTGGGAATTGTTCAGTTATTGGTTCGATTCATTCTGTTAACAGAAATATCTCCTTGATTGCAAGTGATTTGATAGACGGAATGTGAAGCAAACTTTAGCAGCTGGTTATGTTTTCGGTTGTCCAGATGGGAGCTCCGTTTGTTGAATCAGTGGAAGCTGAGTAGCTCGAAATGCTCAACGCACACCGGCTGAGAGCCTGTGACACACATCGAGCATTGGATGATCGCAACTGCAAGAGTCTGATAAAGGCACCTTTATTTTGTACTATGTGAATTAGATCATCTGATAACCATTCTCTGCTATGCACATGAATAAATGCGCATGGATGAAAGTATTGTACGCCGGCAAACGGCAACCTCTTTCTGAGGAGTGCTGGAAGGGCAAATAGTTTAGGTGCCGTAAAAGTTCGTCTGTAGCAAGGTTCTTTTGAATGTCATACTAAAGTCATAAGGAAACGGAATAAATTGTTCAATCCATGTTTTCAATCCAAAACGATCCCTTTTTCAATCACTCACTTTCGTCGATGTGAAACAATTTACAAACGTGAAATGGTTTACTGTACAAAAGAAGGTGGGCGGGGTGGTAGAGCCAGTTCCAAATTCATTCCGTTGGTTATTTGGATGATTGCATGAAAAACGTCTGTGCACACCAAATTGGATTTTCTAGCATCACCTATAGCGCTTTCCTAAAGATCAAGTACCTGGGATTCATACTAATTGGCAACGCATTGATCTACAAAAAATGGAGCAACATTGTATCTAGTCGCCATGGTGTTTCCTTGATTGATTGAAACGAATGCCCTGACAACTGTTTTCTACTGCGTCAAGCACTGCAGTAACAAGGTCTAATTACCCAAAGCAGCCGAGAACGTCTGACGCACCTTGTTTATTAGATGACTGGAAGACAGTCGGACGAAGATACATTTATTTTGCAATTTGTAGATTAGATGATCTGTTGACCGTCCTCTGCTGTGCTTTTTGTCCTGACGTGTGCTGGAAAGTCGAAAAATTCGGGTGCCGTAGAGATTTTTGTTCAGCGATGTCCATTGAAATGCCACAGTGATATATTAAGGAAACGCAAGGTATCGCACAATAAATGTTTTATTTTGGAAAATCCCCTCCTAAGTCACAAAGGAATGCATGTTAAACGACTGACTCTCTATGATGATCGTATAGAACACGTCATGCGTAATAGGATCACGATGGCAACTTTTTAAAACTTCCAGACCTAATAAATTCAATTGATACCACATATGCAGGGGCTTCTGATAGACAAATGAAAGCGTTGTCTCTCAGTTCACTGCTATTTAAGGCAAGGCAAAAAAAAACGAAGTAGACAGTGAGCATTTTTCACTCTGAATGAATTCATCATTTGCTTGAAAAAGTAATAATGAATCTGCATTCTTTTAATGTACCTCAATACTTAACACAGCAGAAAGGATTGAATCATTTCGAACCGATTGGTAAGTGAAGAAAAACTGTCATTTCCGGTTGGATAAAATCATTTGTATAACAGCTCCTGTTAGGGTCAGTCTACTGATAAGTGAAACTTTCAATTGGCGCATTTTCCATTCTGCGGTTCTCAGTAGAATGTATGCGACGAATTGCATCCTCTCGTTTTATGTCATAGTTTGTTGAACTGGATTGCACAACGGATTGTTCCTTTGCATGTTATCAGTGTGTATGAGGGTGTGCGCCGTTTGTTCTTTAGTCACACCCATCAATTCTGCCGGTTTATGTCAATGTAGACATCCCTACGAGTAATGTGTTGCATAGCCCCGAAACCGATGCGCTCGGCTGATTTTTTACGCCGGTAACCTGCGAAATCTCTTTCTCTGATGACAAATGCGGTTTTGATCTAAACAGCATGTGATCGTTGGTGCCAAGTTAAAAGCAATGCTAGTGAATTCTGTAGTACGATGGATTTATTGTCTTGCCTTCATGACGTCTACTATGTCTCATTCAATATCAAAAAGCAAAGAGTTGCTCATTCGGTTGTCCTGGCAATTGGGTTGCAACAAAACGAGCTAAGAGATCATTATAGACAAAAGATGAGTACAGACTGCGTCTGCATTAGATTTCGGTTCATGCATTGGTATAGGCAACTCGTTCTGAGGACACTGAATCGTGCCTTTCTCCCATCTCATAATGTAGCCACATATAGGAAACAGCAAAATCACTTGGTTGGATTTTGATGCAAAATCAAACCATGTCAGTTTCAGAGTTGATTCAGTGCTCGTTATCCAGCAGTTTTCACTACTGCTGTACCACGTATAGCTTTGGGAAAAACAAATAAACTATTTCAACCATTTCCAGTATAGATCAAAATAACATTTCCAATTTGTGTGGTTTTTGACAAATTGGTTTCCCAAACAGAATATGAATCATGCGATAAATATAAAAACGTAGCCTCCATGGCTTTCAGAGTGAAGAAAATTTTAAAAGTTTCCAAATATTGATTTACGAGGCATTTGACAAAACCGCTCAGCTGGCTGAGTAATAAATTAGTACAACTGTTTACAATATATTTCTCCGTGCACTCGTAATGAATAACGTGTAACATTGAACAGACTGGGCTCTCTTTTAAGGATAATAATGCACGATGTGCGATTCTGTGAAACTTTTGCCTATGGTTTATTGAACAATCTTATCCCAAGTTTTAGCTTCATGTGTTGGCAGGAGCACAATGTCTCTCATGAGTAGTAGCGTAGAATGATGCCCGTGAAGTACTTCGATCGATGGGTTGTGCCTTGTTAATTATAGACAATATCAAGAAACTTATCATCCTCAGCATACTCAACCATGTGTACGTTGCCCCAACGAACGCTGATGTAAATTCTTTTCCGTGAAAAACAATGTGCTCCTAAAGTACACACTTCAAAATGTTCAATAACAACAGGAACCACCATGGGAAAATTGACATTTTAAATACCCGCAGTGAATAGCGGAGCGGAAAAGAAGCAAATTTAAAGAGAGGTAGAAGAAAAACGATTATCATAATATACACTAACTATAACGTATTATCTCTGCTTGACTTCGAAATATGTTCGCTTTATTGCTAGCCAATTTCTTGAGCTATGCTCTCCCTGAATTGGATCACCATTTTATTTAAATCATCTAACTTTCACTGCGTAAGGTATCCTGATCTGGTGATTCCTTGTGTTTTTATACTTGTGGCGTTGATACCTGGCTTATCTAAAAGTCGGCGATATATGTATATACATATGTATTATGTAAACATATATATATAATGTGTGTATACATATAGTTTCGCATTCAGTGTCCCTACGTACCTTTCAATACAAAGTTTTTTGGGGAAAATCAAATTTCTGTCGCTATCACTAATTAATACTAAAATCACAAAGACTATTCCATTTTTGCATTGGTTTATTAAAATCCACAATGTCTTCTTGGTCCCTTAATTGGAAAACGTTTTCAGTGTCGGTTTAGGTAGGTTGTAGAAATATATTCTCGAAACCTTTGAATATGATTATCAGTTCAACGTTTCTTTACGGTACCTAAACTCCGCACCAAAATACTACGGTAGAATATCCCGAAATAAACCAAATACACAACATTTAGCATAATGATGTAGTGCTTATTCATACACGATCAATCTGTTAAAGCGTTAGTAGTGCCATGGATAGATAAGTGGTTTGTCTAATATTCTGTTTGGCGGCCTTTCAGCTGTACCTCTTTTCTTGGTTACTGTCTACCAATCTCTTCTATTTTACATTTATTTTGTTTATTCACGGATAACCTTTTTGATGTCAGTTGCACTTCATGTTTTATACCTGACTTTTCCTTATACATTGATCAAAACGATCTAGGATGGTGTCAAACTGGGCATTTAAAACACGCCTTTTCATTCAACATGAGCAAATACCTTGTATTTTCCCATTGATTATTCCAACTGAATAGATTACTACCTGAAACGATACATTTGAAAAACGTTCTTTTCAAGTATCCCTTTCTTCTGATGGACCAATGAGATTACTTTACAATTTGTATTTGTGTTCAAAATAACCAACAATAGTCATTTTTCTAGTGCTTCCTTCTATTCCTACATGTAAACGTATGCATTGTATGAAGTTGAATGAAGTTCTAAAATTAACTAGGGATAAACAATTTCCTGACGATGGTATGAATTATTTGGTAAGTTAGCCAATAACTGCTTCACAGATACACGTGTTTGGCAAACATTTCATTCCTAAATGGAAACTTAGATGAACTAGGGTGTGGCATCTAAATACCAATGTTGACAAGGCGGCGGCAAGTTGAAGGATACAAGTACAGTGTGATTGCTCTTATGTGTCATATTGTGCTGTTGCTTTCACCAGTCACTTCAAACATTTACGTTCCGTGTGATCCGGCCTGCTATCTGATTGGATCACTTTTCGCGAGTTGCACAGCTTGAAATCCTTCTACCTGACAGGAAACTATCTG
>UZAN01045401.1:17803-32663 GCA_900618425.1 Echinostoma caproni
TGCAGGAAGCCAATGATGACGACTGAAATCACCAACTAGCCATGACAGTACATTCACTGACTGGCTGCCTCCGAAATCCTCAGTATGGTCGGGGGTGGATATCTAGGGTTGCAGATGGTCACCCTTACCTTACACACGAAATACTTCCATATGACCAAGCGTCTCAAATAATCTGCTGAGTCCTGTTCACTTCTTTCTCGTGGTCAAGATGTTTTCCCATCAAAGTGGGAGGACAAAAAGCCAATATCCGGGGATATAACCGAGCTGGTGGACCACTGGCAGTTCACCAAGGGGAGTTGGCCAAAAACCCTGATTTCAAACCAACCAAGAGGTGTCGTACGAACCACAACCACACCTTTCCGATTGTGGCAATGGTCACTGGCTCGATTGGTCATCGAGGTGTATTGAGCACCTTGAATGTTTGACCCCGTCCGAAGGGCGTATGATCCAATGAACTGGACATCGGCTCCCAACGGATTGCGGTTTTCGCACGACGCCCCGCTTCCTTGCGGGTCAGGCTTTGGCTAGCCAAAGGCTCCGGTTGTGGATTCCTAAAGAAAATTCACTTACCTTGGCCTGGCGGTATTCCGCCCACCAGAAAATCATGGAACTCTTTTCTTTTTATAAAGATCGTGTTACCGCGATTTGTTTGGCACACAGTCTGAACTCAGACGTGTGTGAATATAACACTGACTGGCTGATTGTTTCACTAAAGAAGTTGGAAAGAGGAGTATACGAACATATAGTTGTAGTCCCTATATTCTTGTGTTTACCACTAACCGATATCAATTTTTGATTGTTTATGATAAATGGATCGATTAGATTTATGTCCTTGCACGATTAATGTTAAAGGGCTACAAAATTTCCGAGCTAGGTTAGATTGGATTTATAGAAACGGGTCGCAGTGTAAGATTCTCCTGTAACTGAGCAGATCACATGAAACGCCTCAGACTAAATGATCACATGACTGGAATCAATCAACTGTGTGGTAAATATCATCATCCCGGTCCTGGTCGGGGAACCCAGATGATGTGATGTCCCCGCATTGGAGAGCGATCGGATAAATACGCACTGAAAGAAATCATGGTTTGATTGAGTTGAGTTTGGAAGCCATAAATCATTGAACAGATGTGTTTTGGAATCCTGCTATGAATCACCAACAGTATGACCGAGCACGGTAACGGACTGTTCACATGGCATATGCGAAGCATTGAGTTCTCGCTCAAACAAACAGTTTCCGGATTGCCTAAGTCGTCTCAGAGCGAAAAAAAATACCGCGCTCCATGTGAAGCTGCAAAACACAAATCGTTGGATCAGCAAAACAAATGATTCCCACGCCAGAAACCAACATTCCGGTCTTTGTTTCCCTATAAGCCCTAAATGTATTTCTTCCCTATACTGGACGCGTCAATTGAAAATCACATTACCACTTGTCCTCTGGGTCATCGGACAGCTGGACAAACCACCACTGTGTACGCCAGAAATAATTATAAATTTGTGTAGTTTTGTAAAACATCAAACAGTAGACTATTGGCACTGAACTGGAAGAAAGAGCACAACTATTGGGTCAGCAACTTCGGGACTGAATCGTTGTCGAGTTATTTTTATAGTGTTTTATTTGAACTGTGAACATGTGAAAGTGATAGTATTTGTCTTGTATTGTAAATGACTTGTACAGGCAGCTGTGCCTACATTTCAGTCAAAAAATGTGGTCACTGTTAGAATGAGATAAAAAAAGGAAATGAAAATTCATATACAATAATGGTAAAATCTAAACAAGTGTTCATCTTTGTAGATTTAAGATAAGTTCGTTGCGGATCTTCCCTATGTGAGTGAGAATACGAGCCAGGCGGAACTGTTAATTCGCGTTATGTGGGAGGGTTAGCAGAGGGAATTGGATCGGGTTGTAGCGTGGGAACAGAAAACAGATAAATCGGCATTGAGCGGGTGACTGGGGTCATTGAGTATCTTAGGAGCAAAATTCTCACATGAATTGATATACAAATTACACAATTTTGTGATCAGTGTTGAGAGAAATATGGCTGATAATTACCAAACCACGACAAAGATTGTTGAAATTCTTTCTAAGTAGTCCAGGGAAAATAACGGGTGAACAATAAAGTATGACACGAAAAATGCATAAATAAACAAAGGGACATGTTTCATGCTCCACTCTAAATTATCATCGCTTACCAACTTGGAAGGATAAGCGACACCGGTTAGCACGTGAGGTGATCACCGTAAATTGTTATCTATGGTAAATCCCAGATATTTGGTGGTATGTAGTCTGGTGATGGGTACGGAATTGATGACTGAGGGATTCGAGGGGTATTCAGATCGGGAAAGACTAAAAATGCATTCAACTGGAAACCGCATTGATTCGAGAATGATTTAATAAACTGTCGGAAAATGATTTTATGTCAGACTGGTTTGAAATGAGGCCACATTAACAGCATACTTAAAAGTCTTGGCTGGTAGGATTGAGGGTAAGTCACTGATGAAAGCTAAAAAAAGTAGGGAGAAGGCAGAGCACCCCGAGGGACTCCAAAATTATTCACTAACGATTTTGAAATAGTGCCGTTCTTTGAATCCTTCCTTTAGAATAATCTTTCAACGATGACAATAAGTTGGTGGGCCAACCGAATGACTGTAACTTTAGCAGAAGAAAAGGTCGTGGAACGGAATCAAAAGCGGATGAATAATCAAGAAAAACACAACGAACGAATTTTTGCGAATCATCAAAAGATTTGAAAATAAAGTGCATCATTCAAGAGACGGCATCTATTTGGCCTATAAGCAAACTGAAGAGAGTCATTGGGAACAATAATACCGAACTGCAAACGGGTGAGAATATCGCGCTCTGCAAGTCGTTCGGATTGAGTAGTCATTGTCGTGAGGTACTGCTCACATTTGTGAGTAGTATGCAAAACAATGCAGTTGGTGGTTTCTTTCAACGATCAAAAACTAACAAGACCACCGAGAGCAAAGTGCTGTGTCTCAAAGAATAACTACCGACTGTTTCATGCATTACCCGGTGTGCTGCCAGGAACTACGGTGATTTGTTTCAAATGAGATTCCTGTTCGATGTATGCTAAATTAATTATACCCTAACTGTTATCTGCAATAAATAACCTTCCTCGACCGAGCACCGCCTTGTGGAATTATAACAGTCATCAGCTGTTATCATTAGATCCGCACGGTCCCTCAGCCCCCAAATCGTGTCGTTTACCGTGGGAACAAACACCCTCTCTGGGCGGTGGAATGTGACGGGATACACAGAAGGAAAGAAAATGCTGTCTTTCTTCAACTGGATTCCGAAGATCTGTTTGTCCGGTGAAAAGCCCCAATAGACATTGTTCATAAACGGATACAGTATCGGACCTGTTCCCAATTGTTTTTCTGATCCCTTTTCTCCCTTTGAAGAAAATTAGAATGCAAACACACTACCCACTTGACCGCTTCCGAACAGCCACTCAGATCGTTTTTAATTTGCTTGTACACGCTAGACCCCAACTCATCTTTGTAAACTGTCCGGTGTTTGTCATTTTACGCTTCACTTACGACGAATTCTTCACATAATCCTATCCTTCACTACTTTTATGTAACATGTAATCTGTTTGTGGAACCTTCCGACCGAGTCATTAGCCTGGAATCGGGTGCTGAGATGAGCGAGGTGTACTGTCTGCATTAAGCTCGCAAAGATGCTATGTCGTGTATATATTCAAAATGAAAACAAAACATTCTATTCAGCTACTGGATGATCATCAGTTGGGTAGCAGACTTGCGTTCTTCCTTTGAGGTCTCCGGTTTGCGCTCAAACTGGGTCGATAGATTGATTTGCACTGTGCTGACGAGATCCAACCAGGTTTGAAACAGCTGCCCAGTTCTTCCCAGCCATTCAGCTCACGTTTCATTTAGACAACCAACTCACCACATCAAACTGGAACACTCAGGCAACGAAACCTTGCTAGTATTCGATCTGATTGTTTGTTCATTTTATCCCACATTTATCAACTTACCGGTTTATTCCCGTTGATTTAAGTCACAGCTAAAGGACAGTTGCAACGGTGTCCATGCGGCGTGCAGTCTCGTCTCCAGGCCGGTACGAAATGTTCACATTGAACAATTACGTCAAACAACAGTTTGCAGATAAAGGGTCGAGTGTATGCTACGGCAGTTCGGCCAGTTCCGCTATACGGCGCAGAAACGTGGCCATTAAAAACAAACAGGATAAAAATTGGGTGTCCTTCTTTCAACACCGCTGTCTACGCAGCATTGCACGAAATTTGGTGGGGCAACCGGACGAGCAATGCTGAGGTTAGGCGCACAGTTTTAGGTAACCGCGATCGCCCACTGAAACAAGTGGCCGACCTCCACAGATTACGTTGGTTGGGACATGTGTTACGCATGTTACCGAATAGGTTGCCGAGGCAGTTGGTGGGCGGAATAAAGCCAAGGGTGGTCAGGCTAAGACCTGGTTTGAAGGTATGAAAACCCCTACCTGGGGACTGGGTCACATAGGTCCCGTTAGGCTCCCTGCATGGGGACCTCAGGATGATCGTACCCGATGGTTAGAGACACTGAATGATATGAATGAGTGTCGTAAACAGTGGCGTTGGTGCATCTTGTCAATTTCTCTGCAAAACTATACCTTTTTCAGTTTAAGATGTCCGAAATCCAACTTAAGATGTCATGTTGCTATGTTTTCACTCTGTACTGTACAAGGTACTATCCACATAGCAACATGACATCTGAAATTGATATTCGGACATCTTAAATTCATATTGTGACATCTTAAATTGGATTTCGGACATATTAAACTGAAAAAGGTATAGTTCAATGAAAATGTAAACTCTCTCTTTGATCCTACTTTCTCCTGATGTTTATCCAAAAGACAGCAACCAAAACCGGCGCACGAAAGTGCGTGGTTAATAGTTGTACAAACTGAAACTGAGTTCGCAGATAAATATGTTCCAACAAATTCTGTCTATCTAAAATGCGAACCAACTGAAATTTATGGAGCTTTCCGTTTTTCCACCACTCTTGGGCAGTTCGCATGTTTATTCTATTCCAGTTGTGATGAGATCGTGTGCAACGGATGTTTTGTTAGCCTCCTGAAAAAGATACGTTCTTCTGACAACAATGACTCGGGCAATTCGCCGATCAGTGATGGATTCTCTCTCTCGAGGGATTTGACGTGAAATTTGCTTCGTATAACATGATTGAAGTTAAGGGCTTCTGATAGAAATAGTTGTTTGCATAACTGTGATCGGTGTGAGTATGTGTTTCGCGGATGAGAGAAGGATAAAACATTCCACCATAATTCCCGGTGCAAGATTTACCGCATGGTCGTCCCGAATTTCACACGTATGCAGATTTGCCAACCGATTCATATGTTGGATGGGGAGATTGTCATAAATACTTGGTTGATCGGCCTCATGCACACGTTTGGCGATCGAAAGTGTCACTGGCTTCAAAAAGATCACATTCCGTTTGCCGTCGGGGGGGGTGCATGCAGTGAAAAAACATACGTAGATGTTCGATTCGGTTCGAGGCAAGGCGGTTCGTAAAACGCAGTCTTTCATGCCCGATGATGTCGCGGATCGATTTGTCTGAATCTCGGCGTAGTTGGCATTCACAGAGTGAATTCAACCTCCTTATATTCTGTTATCAGCTGCATGGTTTGGAATAACTAACTGCACTTGGTTTGGGCGGAGGACCGACTTGTTTTCGGTTCTAATCACTTCATTTATCGGTATGCGGTGTCGTTTTCGTTACATATGAAGACAATCGTGTCAGCCAGTTGCTACAGTCTGGTTAGTATCTTGTCACTCGTTACTGGCCAACGTTCGCAAAATTCAGTCTCAGTTCATGGAAACGCCAAAATCTGTTGACTGAATGCACATCTTTTAGGTTCTATACCTCGCACCCTTGTCGTCGTTCTGTTGAGACTATGTTCACCTTCAAAAATTTCTCCTATCCCCTGATTGGCATTGCCAATTGTTAAGTAATATCGATTGCAATTTTCTCCCTTTATATTGTGTTGTAATGCACGGCATTAATAGTGTTATAATTCTTAAAGCCGGTGCTGATCGAGGATAATTTGGCATACATAACACATAAATCTCATCATTATCGCGGTTCCTGGCGGTACAACGGGTAGTGAATGTAGCGATTGATAGTTGATTGCTTGAGATACAGCAATTTGCCCTCGGTGGTCTTCTCAATTCTTGGTCCTCGAAAGGAATCACGAACCATTTTCCATGCTACTCACAAATGCCAGTAGCACCTTACAACACTAATAGTCATACTTAGACTTCAGCCGAGAAAAACATGTGTAAAGTAGCTGCGGAGGAGGAAAAATAAACGTAGCGACCTGGACGACCTAAGTTCAAATCTCACTGTTGCTGATGCCTATCTCTATTTCTGTATTTTCACGAGCAGGATGCGGCCTCCTTCCTAAAAGTTGAATGTAAGTTTGTGTACTCAATGCAACAACTACAAAAAAGAAAGAAAAAACCCAAAGTTGGGTTTATTTTTGCAAAATCGAAAAGATGCATAAAGAAGAAGCAGTGAATGATTCTCTTTCAACACAAAAGTTTACTCAGAAGCTCAGTAAACAAATTTTTGGCATCGGAGAGGGAGTGTTGGAAACTCGTCAAATATGTACTTGCTGATCCTATCAGAACTGAGTCGAAACCGGACCTGGTTGAGTGGTGGGAATCACGGAGACAGAGAGAGGCGGATAAGTCTCAGTGAACAGAGTGGGTTTGGTCAACGCGGATATAGTGCGCACAACTCACAAGAACCAACGATAATATCATACAAATCAGTGATCAGTGAGTTTATAGGATGCAGCAAAACGCATCTGATTATGATCAAAAAGCACAAAACTGTCTTTTCTAAATCGTTTATTAACCTTGAGTGAAGAACACTGAAAAGTGATGAAAATCAATTAACTTCAGTCATAAACATGAATGGATAACCGTTTAAGATTACTCATATTACTCCGAATATATATATATGAGAATACCATTTCAGATTACCTTTCGAGGTGACACATCAAGTTACACTACCAACGGGAGTACCGAATAAGTGCAACTGAACAGTCGTTTAGTCCTTGTTGACATTAATTGGAGTGCGTACATGATTTGCGCCCCCCTCCTCCGGGGATTGGACCTGGACCACATTTTCAGGTCACTCTGTCAATAGTCAACAGCTTGAGTACATGGCTATATTGTACATTCTCTTGTACCATCCAAGAACATCATAAACATCGATTCTATCTAGTAGTTCTCTTTTGCCGTGAGTCTCATTCCTTGAGAGATGTGTACAGCGCGGAGGGATTTATTTATTGACCGACAAATACCATCAAATAGGTACTTCGTCTTCGTTAGGGCTCGTGAGCACCACGGTGAAGTCCTGGTCTTCAATCACAATCTGAATACACAGCAGAATATGCAGACTGAATTCTCTCCACACACCCCTACGCCCGCTTTCTTTGAATGTCATTACTTATTCACATAACCCTCGACTGATCTACCGACTTACTTCTCTCACTGTCGTAACCTAAGCTGTATTCAGTCGCACTCTAATATTAATATAATATTCTATTTTTCAAGCAACCGCCTAAGGCGATATGTATACTCTGAGTACGGAAATTCGTTCATGAATGCCCTTTTCTCTGGTTGATGTATTAAATTGGATTTATTGATTTGAAACCTCTTTACGATTGTAGCTACTGTATTATTTTGTTTTAGTAAGACAGTCAAAGGTTATTTGCAAACATTAGAATGATTTAAGTCCTACATTTTCCCAACACATCCAGGACTGAAATGTTCCCAATGCTTTTCCGTGTTCTGTTTAATGGCTCGATGACTTCGTGCTCTAGAAGTATACGTGAACGTGAAATACTTAACGTATTCATGCATCACTTGTGATGTCCCAGACATGCGTGACCGCACTTCAAATATGACCAAGTACAGCGTCAGGTCATCCAAACAAATTTCAGGAAGCTGGACCAATGGTACACAACGGGCGAACATTACATCAGAGTTAGTACATGCGATGCGTCTGCACAAACGGTTACGTGCTTGGACGATGGTATTTCAATCAATGATATGATCTATGGCTTTCTGTAAAACATGCTCCATTTCTGTCAATAAAGATTGGCACTTGCTGCTACCGATTCTCCGTGTATTTCATTGGTGTCCGCAGTTCAGGCTGGAGCCAATCCAGTTCTGATTATTACAATACAAGTTCTCATATTCCTATATTCAATACTATTCCGAGTGCCACAGTTCCTTCATAGATTTGACGTTTACTTAAAAAATGTCTCTCCCAACATTTCCATCTAACCTCTTCAATAATGCAAAGTCGTTTGTATTGTATGTTCCGTTCAGTTTTCAGTTTGTACATCCACAAACCGTGCACATTCGTGCAGTGGTTTTGGTTGCTGTCTCTAAGGTAGCCCACTTAGATAAAAGAATAGAAGGAAGATTGGAATATCTGAGAGTAGAGTCAAAGTGAAAGTGGGGAGTGCAAGGGTGATGAACAGCTGCACGAGGTACTCCGGCTGTGAATCGCAGCCATCTCACTCTGTACCTCTAACCATCGGTCACGATGATTCCGAGGTCCTCATTCATGGGGCCGAACGCAATCTATGTGGTGATTTGAGTAATACATGCCCAAGCAGCGTTGTCTATGGAGTTTGACCACTAGTCTCAGTGGACTATTGCGACTATCAAAAACTCTGCACCACAGCTCAGAATTGCTTGTCCGGTTACTCCGTCAGATTCGTACAATGTGGCGTAGACAGTGGTGTTGAAACACCGACAATCTGTCTTTATCCTGTCCCGTAATGACCAAGTCTCTGCATCGTAAATTAGCCTAGTCGAACTGCTACAGCATGCAGTCTACCGCTCACAGACATCCATATGTCATGATGGAGCCACAGATGTCTCCAGTTTTGCATTACTTGTTGGCATCGGATAGTGACCATGTTAGGATTAACGAACCCTCGTGCCCGGGTTGGAATTTTGGGCGAATTCGGTGGATATGCATTTCCGATGATTCCTAGCGCTCCGGGGGTGAAACGCTTCTGCAGCACTGAATATCCGAAGATGTTCAATGATCAGTGACACCTCCATATTGCCTGACCGATACCAATTAGACCAGCACGCCGAAATGTACTTTAGCGTCTACCTTATGCCTTGTACATTGCAGATGAATCAGGAGAATGCACATTTTAGTGAATACAAGCAGCTTCATTGCTGGCATTTGACTGCCACTACAAGCTGATTTTGTGCACGGAGGAGGTCACTGTCTTGGAGACCTTCGATCGGGGTTAAGGTTACTTTGTACCGCATGGTTATGCATTCCTGACAAGACGGTTGAACCGACTGACAACATCTGACCAAAGTTAGTTGGATGCTCTTGATTAGTTCCACCGTGAAGTGGTCGGCAAACAAGTTACACACACTCAGATACACCCATCATGTATGTGTGTGGGGGGGGCGAGGTTACAACGTTCTAAGTGCCGTTGACTAAGCACTACTGATAAGCTCTAACATCCAACGAAACTCGGATCAGTATCCTTCTTTCCGAGTGTGTGTATGGTCAACTGGATGATTGCGCGTGGACGTGTAATTTGAACGCTAGTCAATTACAACATCAAACGATGCATTCGAGCACGAACTACAGTGTCGTGGAAGGAGAAAACCCCGGGCGATAAGCTTTAAAACTTTTTATTTGTTTATTAGATCAGCAATATGTACACAATGTATGCATTTGTTCATATACTTCTCTGTCACACCACACATGTTGAGCGGATTCACGGGTTGGATGGAGAATGATCAATGCGTTTTGACCAGCGGACAGGCACAAACAATTCATACATTATGCTTCTTACATGTGGATTTACATTCAATGCATCCGGGACAATTGGTAGCTGTCTATCGGGTGGAGTTTGTAAACACTATACATAATCTATCGTTTAGGTGCATACACATACGACTGAACGAGAAACGAGCAACGAGTCTGTCGCTTCGTTTATTAACTGCATTGTTGTGACGCATGGAGCATGTATGTGTGTGTGGCTGATTGTTTGATTCAAAACAAACGAAGAAAGACTCGAGTGCACGTCGATGGTGGACTTTAAAGCTGATTAGTTGGACAATCTGGGAGAAACAAGATAAGCGAATGGGTGGCCCAGTTGGCGATATTGCTTACAAAAGTGCTTTGTTGACACAGGCAATTTGGGTGTTGCCGCTTGCATCACATAGTTTGGCCGATATGAGCAAGTCGTGACATGATAAAGTTGAAAGAACGTAGGTTGGCTTTCGAATTCACTGTTTTTATTTTGTGACGTTGGAGTGGTCAACGCCGACCAGATTGCAGTGTCACGATTTCCAAACGACCAATCAGAAACCGGTGTTCTGGACCCATCAAATATGTCACGGTAAAAACTCAGGAATACCATGATGGGGAAGAACGCGAACGCTTATTAGACAACATCTTCTGAACCAAGAATATTTTCTTCTAGATATTATCTAAGTCGTTTGGCTTCTTCCAATTTACCGATCACCTCTTCTGGCCTCTTGATATCAAGACATACAACTCGCTGATTACGAATTCCATTACAACTGCAAGTAAATAAATAAGTGTTCCGAGTTCTACAAAGGTCTCGGCAATTGTCGTGTGCGGGTAGAAGAAACTCGTTTACTAATTCTTCAAAAAACCACGAAACCACGTTCCGGCAATGATTAACCTGGAAGCGGCGAGATGTCTTTTGTTTATGTGTCACTGGAGGTTCGTGAACCGTTACTTGAATTGTTTCTTTCTTAAACGATGGACGAGCTTGGATTCACGCAGGAAGCCCTTTGATCGGTCGCCTCACCGTTCCTAAACATTGCGCGTATAATTAAGTTATATAAAAAGGCATTAAATGCAAGAAACAAAAGAACGTAAAGACTGTTTGTGATATTTTTTGCGTAGTCATTTAAGCAGTTGTAGCATCCTGATAAACGGGATAATTTGGGGTCACCATTATCCCATTGATCAAGCTGTGGAATTTCTTCTATATATATTAGAATCATCATCATCTAGTGAGTGTATTCTGTTTTACCAAGTTCAGAGCGGACTAAAGCTGTCAAGTAAAACGTGTATGGGCTACTTGGGATTGTTGTAGCTCGGGGTCAAGTCGATTGTACAAATGATTGACACTACACCGGTTCTCCACTTTTATATTTAAATTAATCCATGTGTTACTGGTCTTTAATATTCTGGATTCAATGTGCAATTGCATAATGCGAGCTCGAATTCGGCCTAGTCTCCCCATGAATAATGTGCCCGTATCACAGTTGTGGATACAACCTATCGTATCGGAAACCATACGTAAATAAAGATCAAGAGCTTTGACCAAATACTGATTAATTTTAAATCATCAAATCATTAACGTAATGACAAGGATCTCCGTGATGTTTTACAGCCAATAGAAATGCATATGCAGGAATGTACCAGATTGGTTAAAATCCCACTATTGTGACTAGCTGCCTAAGCACTCACCGTCCGTGGTGATGTAATCAGGCCATCTGGCGTTTGATCACCCACTTCAATGCATCGTTTCAAATCGAGTCAAGCACAACTCCGTTCACAAGGCGGTGAATTTTTTGGCGTTGTATTCGTTGAAAGACTATTATTTTCCATAATATATGGTATAATTTTTATATTTATACATATACATATATAGATATATATTTGGTGTTCGGTTGTTCGCCGAGCTTGGCAATTGTATTGCAAACGTTTCATCACCAATCGTGGTGACATTCTTAATGCAGTAACTGGGTGAGCGCTTACGAGTGTCCCTTTCCTTATATCGGTCGTTGAGTCATGTAGAGATGTGACGTTGCCTGATTGGCCAAGGTTTGTTCGCCTTGTGCCGATAGGGGATGAGGTGGACGCCAGCAGTCTGACGGGTGACCGTTGATCGATCAGTCTAGGCGTTACTGTTGTCCTGTCCTGTCGTTTCACGTGTGACACGACCCACCTTCTTTGCGCTGATTCGTCCTTTTGTTACATGGGGGTGTAGACTTGATCGATGTCAATGTGTCGGTTGACAGAGTTTTCCGATGAATACCAAGCTTCCAGAAATTCTCTTGCGTGTTTGGTGCGGGCCTGATCGACGACTTTGGTTTTTCGAAATCGAAATTGTGTCCTTCTTGGTCTTCGTGGATTGAGATGAGTGAGAGTGCATCGTGTCTTTTGATGGCCAGTTTGTGTTCGTGCACGCGAGTTGGTAGTTTTCTCCCCGTTTGACCGATTTGGTGCGTGCTCCAGTCCTTGCAATTGATGCGGTAGATCACATTTGTTCGATTTTTATTTTCTTTTTGTTTCTTGGTTTGCGATCAGATTCTTCGTAGGGTCGTCGCTGGTTTGTGGGCGACTTGAATGTTGTGCGACTTCAGTATTCTCGTGGTTATTTCAGAGATGTTCTTCAAATACGGTAGGGTTATTCGTTTGTTCGGTTGTCCATCTGTCCTTGTGTGCTGTTGTATTCCAGTTATTGTCCGTTTGACGAAGTTACGGGTGTAGCCGTTGCAAAGGAATATTTGATAGAGGTATTTCTCCTCTTGCTGCCTCAACTTTTCAGTACTGCAGTGTGTTTTGGCCCTTTCGAAAAGTGTCCGAATGCAACTCTTCTTGTGACAGGTTGGATGGTTGGTGGTGTACCCCAGGATTTGATCCGTTTGGGTCTTCTTTCTGTACACTTATATTTCCAACGGGCCGGACAATGATCTTGTTACTAGGATATAGAGGAATGCCAATTTGTCATTTTGTTTCGTTTCCATGGTGAACTCGATATCTAGGAAGATATTGATGCTGTTGAAAGTTTTGTAACAATTCCGATCGCTTCAGGATCACCAACGTATCGTCTTCATATATAAGCCAGAGTTTAGGCTGGAGTTGTGGTAGAATTATCCTCTCGAGCTTTTGCATTACGGCTTCAGCAATGAATCAAGAAATTGGTGAACCCATGGGTGTTCCTTTCAACTGTTCGTAGAATTCACCGTCGAATTCGAAGTCTGTTTGTAGGCGTAAGTCCGTCAGTTCACAGATATATTTGTGTTCCAATGTCTGATGTACCTATCGTTCCTCTAGTAACCCCTTTAGGGTTTCCCTGCCGCTAGAGGAACGACAGATACATCAAACATTGGATTACAAATATATCTGAGCATGCGCTGATTAAATAAGTATTACTCAATCTATACAATTCAAGTTAGCCGACAATGGGTTTAGGTACATAGTTGCAAATGTAACGGTTTCGATCACGTAGTCCGGTTAGCAAGGAAGCAAAACACCGCAAGTTAGCATGAGACCACGCAGTTTGTTGAAAAAACTTTAAAATCACCACGTCAATCAATAGCACTGCTTATAACGCTGTGTAACACGAACCTGATCACGGCTCTCCCAGCGCAGCGAAGTAGACGGAGATACACGACAGAATGTCCCTCGGTTCGTGTTCTCGCGGCTAGAGACGGAACGGATCGCAGCGGTCGACGTACCCGCGAAGGAGTGGTGAAACAGGCCACGTGGTGAACCGGAGTACAGGGTTGCGAGGACAAACAGATGCTCCGTCGGTCGGGGTTAAGGAACTCCGTGCAAAGCAAAGGAAACAGCTGTGGATGTTAAACAAACAGTTATTCATGTGAACAGTCCTTGAGGTTTTTGATGCTTTTCATCAACACGATTTATAAATTGTTGGAATGATTGTGAAATGATTGTAGCTCAGGTTGCGGATGTTGGTGTTGGTGAGTTCTCCAAGCTGGAAGTGTTGTTCGCAGACGTTTCGCAACCAAGCACTGATGACGTACTTAGCTTGGCTACGGAACGTCTGCGAGCAACACTTCCAGCTTGGAAAATTGTGCTGATCCAGACTTCCGTGACCGCAATCCATGCACGACTAGGTACAGTTTCATGTCATCCAATCACCGTTTTGGAAGCTCGACCAATGGTACACTGGGTGAACGTGACATCCGAGTTAGAACATATGATGCGTCGGCGCAAACGGTTACGTAATTGGACGACGGCCCTTCAACCAATCATGTGAGATATTTCCTTCCATAAAACATGCTCTAATTCTATCAATAATTATAAGCATTTGCTGCTATCAATTCCTCGTGTATTTCATTGGTGTTCGCAGTTTGGGTTGGAGCCAATTCAGTTCTGAGCAGTACAGTACGGATTCTCGTATACCTACATTCAATACTATTCTGATTACTATAATTTGGCGTCGCACAATGGAGATTCCTGTCATTGAACCATTGAATCTGCATGGAAGCCCATCAGAAATCGAAGAGTGGGTAGAACGGTTCGAATTGTGGTACAGCATCCGGAAAGGACGAATGCAAAATCAGTCGGTCCTATTTTTGACGTTGGGCGGCCGAGAGTTGTATTCCTTGATGAAGAATCTATCGTTCCCGAATGTTCCCGCTGAATTGCCGTTCGAGAAGTTGAAATCCCTATTACTTGAACACATTCTTCCAGTGGATTTTCAGGCCACTGAACGGGCCAAATTCAACTCAATGGTTAGAGCTGCCAACATGCCGTGCCGTGAGTTCCTTCTCCAGTTGAACAAACAAGCGTCAAAATGCAACTATGGTGACCGATTGGAAGAACAACTTTGCGACCGTCTCATTGCTGGAATCAACAACATCTCATTACAACGTAAGATGTTGGAAAAGAAAGATATCACCTTTGCTGAGGCTCGAAAAATCTGTGAGCAAAGTGACGATTTGTGTGCTGCCACAAATGCGGATACTCCTGTGTTATTCCACCGGCGATCAACGAAACCCTTACGTGA
>UZAN01045402.1:17593-31757 GCA_900618425.1 Echinostoma caproni
AGAGAGAGAGAGAGAGAGAGAGAGAGAGAGAGAGAGAGAGGTGCAGTTGTGCAACTGTGGCGAAATGGAATACAAGCAGAACTTATGGCAAAATGGACACGCACACCAAAGCCGATTCAAACTACCGTTTACTGAAAATCAACAAGGTAAACCAAATCAAGACCTGGAAGTGAATCAACGCGAAAACGAATAGTGAAAGACTACAGAAGTAAGGGAGGAATGCAGCTCACATAACTCAGACTCCTCTATAGCTGAAATCAAAATAGAATGGGGAGGACACAAATCGTGGAGGCTGAGATCACGAATCTGCTCGTGGCACACTTATCGGCATCACAAGGTCATGTATTATAGTTGTGTGCCCACCGAACGCGCGTTCCACTCAACACTGGCTGCCTTACACAAGCTACTCTGATTGGGTGCGGAGATGGGGGACAAGTTTGACTTAATGTTTTCTCAAAGGTTATTCGTCGTGTATATGGCAAACGAAACGTGGACTGAAAAGCTAGGAAGCACCGGATAGCTGTTTCGACCTGTTTGGGTCTCATCAGTAGTGCCATATACACGACGAATAACCTTTGAAATCAACTCAAATCCTCCATCACTCACTTGATAATGTTTTCTGTCAATTTATCGATTCTTTTCGTATCTGTTAACATTTGGTTAAATCGCATTAACGAAGTGACACTTATTTTCCGCTCTCTCATTTTCAACATTTATTCCTCCGCTTCAGAGGTCAACAATCATTTTGAAGATCCTGTGCAAAAAAATCCGAGAACAGATACATACTCATGATTATGACCTTCTATAAAAGATCGGTTGTTTCGTTGTTGACTTTGCTTCACCACCGTCATAGTCACCACTTCGCAGCTGGGAAGAAGGTTATAGATGAAATAGAAGTCATGCCATGCAAGACCCATACCCTGTTCACACGGCCTTGAAGGTACCATACCCAGCCAGGATGGGATATGGGCTGGCGGTGGTTCAACTGTGTGCGATGACGCGATAGTATGGGTTAACTATAAATTCAGTCGGCATAGAATGGGTTGTACTTTTCGAAGAGACACCGTGATTTTTTATTCTCTTAATAGTTTCAATGGCAAAAAAGTTTCGTGGTTGTATGATTTGATCGGTTCATCAGGAGACTGGGTTTGACAGTTCAGTTTAGTACAGAAAGAAACAACCAGTTAACAAGACCATACTAACATTTTTTCGTATAAAAAGCAAGTGTAAACACTAAGAGACCCAGTTCACCGAATTCATCTTCCAAGTTGACTGTCGCAGTACACAACGTGAACAGACGTGATGTACACGAAGACTATGAAAACCGAATGCTCAGTAGTGAACTGTGTTATTTTGGGAGACAGGCAAATACGGTAAAACTTCGACTGATTGATCCGCTGACAGTGGAGAGTCGAGGTCTTATCTCACATGAAAAAACACGAGCTGCCCGAAATGACCTGAAAGTGTAGGATAGACATTCTGTTGCCACGATCCCAATGCAGACAACAATCGATTGACAACAGATCAATAATTTTGGGTAAGTGTCTTAATTTTCAACAGCAAATGTTAGGGGTTATCAGTTTATTTACCGATAGGTCGATCAGCCTCCCAGCTGTTTCATGTGGACTTCAGGTTCCAGTAATCAGTCCACTTTGTACCACGCCCATGGGCTAATCGATTTCTCAGTGCAGTCGAGCATACAACTCAGTCCCATACTCTCAGTACAATCAAAAACCGTTTATCGGCGTCGTGGTAAGATAGTCAACGAAAATCTTCTCAAGATATCAATGAAAACGAGAAGAAAGCTATATTTGTATCCATTCCCAAAGGGATCGACTATTAATACCGTCCATTCCACTCAGGGGTGTGTCACAGTAAAACTATTGCGATCGGTGAGTCAAATCATCCCACAGAGCGAATGGGACCAAAATTTGCGTAGCCTTCTCTGGTAATGAAGCCGATTTGTTTTTTCCTTCAACAATTTGAATAAACATCCTGACGCGCTCAGCTGAAATAAATTGTAATCTACAAACAGAATGTTTAAGCGAATACCGTGCACGTATTCCGCCGAGTCCCAAACTACTAAATTTCACTGAGATAATTTTATGGCTTCTCCCTGCGTAAAACAATGTGGTAGGGATAATCGGCCCAACAATAGTTGGTAGACCCACAACCACCGGTAGAACTACAGTCAAATGATGAGAAAAGAAAACAGTACTGATCACATGCCGTATCGAACAACAAATGCCATGCGCAAAACTCCCACAAGATCAGGTACATGAAAAGGGTACAAATAGATCACCAGTGTGAGACACATTATCACACATCTACCACATGTTTTGCTTGAATTTTCCCCCTCGTGGCAAGTTAAAGCAATGCTTTGCTACTACCGTGATTCAGCAGATTCTATTGCAAAAAATAGCGAAATACACAGAACAATGTGCAAATCGGAGGGACAAAAGGAGTTAGTACGTGAACCTAATTGATATTTACCCATCTAAAACCATCAGGTGAGGTCTGAGGTTTTGACTGACCCCATTCAAGCTATCCGACGTCACGGATAAGATTCATTAAATTTAAAGTGCCAGTTCAAACTACACATATCATCCAGCAGAACGAGGAACCCAAAAGTCTCCAGGAGGTTTACCGGCAATCACGGCCCACTGAACAATTTTTATCACAAAGTGATTTACAGCAAACGGGGGTGGACCCCATGGTCAATGGCATACTGTAAGGGGAAGGTATGCAGAGGAGCATTCCGATGAGAACCTATTTGTTAATCCTTAGTTTTGAAAAGATTATAAGAAGATTGAATTGATTATAAGAAGTTGAAAACGCGGAGAAGGGAAGTGTTCTACAATTTGCGGTTTTAGGGGGAAAAAGACTGGAAAGCAGAGGTTTGAAATCTGGGGACAGAAACTCGTTAAGGGTAACTGCCCGCTTGGAGAAGAGATGAATGAGAAAACGCCACAGGGAGGGTAACCGCTGAAGCGAGTTCAGAATAGCAGAAACTAAAATACTAAGAATGGTAAAGAGATAACGAAGCAACTGCCCGGTGATGGGAAGGCGACAGCAAGCTTGAAGTAAAAGACGATTCGGCGATCAGCCGGAGGGCCTTACGCTGAACACGGTAGAGGAGAGAAAGAACGGAATATGAAACTCCACCCTATACACGACTGCAATATTCGGGAACCGGGCGGATTCGAGCTTTGTAAAAGAACCTAGTGCTTGGGCGTCAAGAGGCGCTTTGCACGGAATAGAAGGTACTTTGCGTGCAGACGAGTGTGGAAATAAAAGAGGGCTAACAGAAAAAAAAATTTATAGATAAACCCAACAGGGAGAGAGTTTGTAGAACGAAGGGTCAGCTAGTCAAAATCAATTGAGGGGAATAAGGGGAACGTTTGAGAGACGGAGAGGGGAGAAGTTTTTAAAGCATTGAAACATGGTTGATAGAACGCCATGTAGAGATAAGTCCAAGATTGGAGGCCAGAGAAGCACTAATGACATTACTAACGTGATCGATGAGGAACAATCAGCATGGACTGTTCACTTTTGAATATATCCTATCAGTAGGTTTTTGAAGAGCTTGAAGCACTGAAGAAGCTCAATTGTGAACACAACATGCTACGATCACTGATATCTGTGGGGTTCAGGCGCTCGGTTAGATGCTTAGGTTGTGGGTAGCACTTTAGGATGATGTATTTGTGTTAGTTCATTCGATTTGTGCAGGTTTGTTTATTTAGTCCTGTACCAAACCTAGAGAGGTCGACAACTGGACTTGATGCTTTCGGTTCGAATGGTTTAGAAAAACTGACAACTCAAAAACGGCTATCTGGAACTCCTACACGTACCAGTCACAAGTGTGAATTAAACGCTGAAATTGGGTAAATCTCTATGGCCCTAGAAGAACACTTAGGTATATCATGTGAGTGCCCACCAAGACTCCGATAATGAGTGAACATTCTGATACCTCATGGAACTTTATTTGCATTGCAATCACTAATTGAGTTATGACATTTTGCAACAGATGTCAAATTAGATCAAATTAAATTTAACGGACAATTTAGGTCCTGTTGCGTACTTCTGATGATTGGAATTAAAAAGATGGTCTAAACAACATTACTGATAAAAAGCAGTGTGCCAGAACGCTAAAATGGTCAGAATCGAGAGGCTGATTCTAAATTATGGTAATTAAAAATTTGTGCCTGCTGAAGGTGTACCGGTATCTAGTCGTTGTTTTCCAACGTGAAATCGAAGAAGATTAATTATGGTTGACCTACCGGTTGGTGCCTTAAACTGAGTGGATGTCGGTCGCGCCTTAGTCTCGGTTGTAGATTCTATGGGTTTTGTGGCCTTCTCGCGGCTCTTGATGTCCCGAGCTAAGCGATCAAATACACCACTCGTCGACTCTGGTCGTCGGGAAAGGGTATCGACAGAAATGGAACGCACCGAGCCGATAGCCGAGCTGTTGCTGGAACTGGATGATGCTGGACATATTAGAGAACAAGAAGATACGATGAATTGAACGACGGGAGTTGATACACTGTAAAGACATTTATGATGATGAAAACTGGCATGATGAAAAGATATACGAAAATCAAAACTACTGAGACTCTGAGGGAATGACAATACCACGTTACCGTATATCGTACCTTTTGCAGTCAGAGTTCTGCACATTCGTATAGCAGTGATTTGAAACAGAACCTGGCCCGAGGGGATCAGACGACAGTCTATTTTCGAGATCACCACGATTAGAATGAAATCGATCGCAGAGACAATGTGTAAAGAGCGAACAAAACGATGAAGACCTTTAGAACAGCTTACTTGGTCTCATTGGCTTTATATCGGAGTGCGATGCTGAGCCACTTGGAACACGGGGAGGACGACCCAACTTGTGACAATCCTGAGAAGAGTTTGAACGACCGGGTACTATTTTGGAGGGACGAAACGAAATAAGAGAATTACTTTTACTGACAGGAGTATTGAATGAGCGGAAGAAAAACACCGAAAAGCGGATCGTGCAATTATAAGTATCGGTGGCTGTTTGTTTTGTTCTGTTCCTTTTTGGACTTGTGCATGCAGGAGCAAATACAATGAAAACCAAATGGTTTCGCAGAAAATCAGGAGACAAGCTATAGGATGAAAAAGCAGTGGATCGCAACGGGCACACATTAGATTAGGAAGACAAAATTTCACCCGAGTGAAAGAAATTAAACTCATGCACGTACGTAGAATCAACTAGATACTTTGCGAGAGCACCTCCATTATTGTGATGCGAAAATCAATGAGGGAGGAGGACGCCAGATGACAAATGCACGTAAACGGGACACTGGACAGGAATTGTGAGGTTACCCCATCCAGTCGAAAAACGGAAACTCAAACCATGAAGAAATTCCAGGATTACCCGTGAGAACGAGCAAGTAATAGACAGAGGGTTTCAGACACTAGGCTCTGGATAACTCCTGTGCCGCTTATCTGCTGCTCGAATTGGTCAACCCAATTATAAGACATTTCACATGACGATTGGGTGTGGTTCGGTAAATACAACACACTCATGGATCAGGACACCGGAAAGGTAGGCGCCGCCTAAACGAAACGAACAGAAGCGATGAGTCACCGACCAACTGACTGATCACTCCACGACGAGGGAACAAATAATTCGGGTTTAAACTAGACGGAACTGCTGAGATTCACAAACTATGCCCGGAATAGACGAAAATAGGTAGGCCTAAATGGCAATATATGTGCTCCGAATAGGTCGACTAAATGAGTAACCTAAGGCACGGGACATAGGTATGTGAAACATTGAGTCGTGGGAACAACAAATAGACCACGATTCATTTACTGAGGGGTTTTACCGTAGCGGGCGTGACTACAGTTTGGGATAACAGTCTCGTAAGCGTCGCAATTGCCAACAAATACGTCGCAGAAAAAGGGAGTCAACGCGTCAAGTAGTGAACACCAGACGTTACCATTTTGACAGTTTTAACACGGGAAAGCATGCTAAGTTTAGGCACGTTGTGTGAAAGAGAATGCGAACGAAAGTACGAAACGAAAGGCCATTTTGAAGGCACCAGTATTGTCAACTTTGATGGTAAACAAGGAATGCATGACAAATGTAATTTTGTCAAACGAACTATGATCATGGCCACCCGACTAACTGAATTCTGTAGCATGAGAAACCGATGCCACACGGAGCATTAAGACAGAGCCAGTTTAGTTTTGTGATGTAAGGCACCGATAGTATTTTTCCTTGAATGATATTTTAGTTGGCGTTTACTTTAACCCATTGATTTTTACCATCAACCGCGAATGAAATTGATAATCATCACCGTAAAGCACTATCTCAATCAGTTTGTGATGAGCCCGGCACGCGCACCAACCAGGAAGGCAAAGCTCGAAAACAAAAAAACGGAAAATACCGATAAAAAGAAACGAGACAATACTCTATTACGATGACATGCGTGTTTTGATAATCGTCATAAGGCGAAGGTGCATGCGATCTGAGAACCCGGTTAGGTAGGAGCAATAAGCGGCGTGTTTGTGCTCTCGGGTTGAGGTTGATCGAAGCGTCTACACTGTAATCAGGCACGTAGGTAAAGAAACACACACAAGCACAGACGTGGGATTTCACGAAGCACA
The DNA here is from genome assembly GCA_900618425.1 of Echinostoma caproni. Lineage (NCBI taxonomy): Eukaryota > Metazoa > Platyhelminthes > Trematoda > Plagiorchiida > Echinostomatidae > Echinostoma > Echinostoma caproni. Next base: position 24,236 of record UZAN01045402.1, read on the forward strand.
GGCACAGCATGCAACACTAATGTCCGGGTTTGGGAGGGATGCTGAGCACAAGACCAACCTTCGTCTGATCTCGGAGGCTCCACAATGTTTGGGGCACCCAACTGGCCTCGGACAACTGGTTTACCAGAGTCTGTCGAGGAATCATGAGAGTCGATACGGGTACTAGTCCCCATCGTCTCGGATTTTTTCTGGGTTGTTGTTGCTCGATGCGATCGAGCCAAGGAAGCTTTAGTAGGACGCGTAAGTGGTGCATGGGCCGAGATGGCTCGTCGTAATTTAGCAATTGAACCATTCTGTTTAGCACGAGTCTGTCGGTTAGCCAAAAAAGTGATAGCCGAAGCCGTTTGTGACACATGTTCGTTATGATCTATCAAACGCATGTAGTGGGGCAAGGCAGAACTGGTGAGGAAACACCCACTATGTCGTCCGGTTAGGTAACTAGCTAGTCGAGCTTCAAAAGCCTGTTGTAAACGTAAAGCAGCTGGACTGGGTTGCGTACATATAGAACGTGGGGCACTGCTTCCAAAGGCCACCACACATGACGTGGTCATCAACTGGTTGGGATTGCGCGCAGAACCCAATGATGGAGATGCGCTGGCGGTGCGCCCAAACGCCATGTTCGGCTCCGTGACCCGACGGCGAGGATTCTGAACGGAACCATCTCGGGCACGCGAACGTTCACGTATTCCTTCAATTCGTGCCTAAAAAATAAAATGTGTATTGAAAATAAATACATACGATATGAAGATACAGACATGGTGAAAAAAACCGGTCGTCAATTGCAAAGCAATTTTTCGACCTGTGGCAGCCGATTTAAATTTCACCGTTGGCATAACTCATGCTCGTCAGTCAGGAATAACAATGCATATTTCTCGGATCATTGTTGGTACAGTAAACCTTCGACCTGATGTGACTTAAAACAGCAAATGTACCCTAATCATATGCATTGTGAACCCTTGAGAAGTGTAATGTACAATATACTAATACAGAACTACTGTCTTATCGTCTTCTCCTTCCGTCTAACTTTCACTTACTGAGTACATGTGACGATAAAAACAACTTTCAGAAAGGGGAAAGCTGCCAATCAAAGGGTTATCATACGTGGAAAATAAATAAGTTAGGCTACAGTGGTAGGACTCGATAATTTGGCAAACTTAACTTCTTGGCCAACATCAATCCAAATCTCGGGAGTTCAAATGACGGTCCATTTTTTAGTATCATTCTGTTTTACGTGCTTTAACCGAATGTGTCAAACAAATCACAGTACAACAATCTTTATGACAAAGAAATGGCCCTCAGGCTATGCTTCTGAACCAAAGGCATTTCCATTTTGATCGCAGAATTCCTGTTGTTTTTACATGGGTCGAAAGGTCGTATTGGCATGGAACCTTGAGGAAAAACTAACAAACATACCTTGTTTGATAGCTCCAATTCTTTGCGTCTTTCAAGCACTAAGGCTCGTCGTGCTTCTTCACGTTGTTTCATTTCTTCAATCTTTCGTTTGCGTTCCTCTTGCGCTCTCATACGAACCAAGTCCGCTTGACGCTGAGATTCAATGAAGGCGGCATAACGCTGTTGTTGTTTTAGTTCTTCAGCAGCGCGCATGCGTTTTAGCCGTTCCTCAAGAGACACGCTGACCATAGATTGTGTTGTTGACGGGGCGCGATAGCCGTGAGAATCAGTTGCACTGGTCGGTCGAGTGGAGTCAGCTACAAAGGGTTTGGAAAGAAGTCACACAGGATTTACGCTTAAATTGGAAGGTAGTGGGAAAACATCCAAGTTGATAAAGCCATGTTTTGACTCACTTGTGTCCCCATTGCTCAATAAGTCCAATCCGTTCACTGAAACAGAACATGGTAGAATTTTAGAAAAGACGATTATACAAGCTGACTGTAGTAATGTGACGGTTTAATAGCATAACACAGCAAGTTCGGTGAAGTAAACACGAAAGCTGCCCTAGTGACACGACCTTTATGTATCAAGACAACTTTGACTGGCACGCCGCCCTTCGGATATCACTCAGCGTTTTACCAGTAATGCCAAAACATCAGGTTATAGGATTTTTGAAGCCGAAATTCCGTATTAACTTAAGTGCGTTTAGTGTCCGCACATTATCAGATCGGTCCACAAGTTGCCTGAGCTAGAAACCCTGAAACATTCAATTTAGACGTATGTTGTCTCAGAAACACGCATACAATACCCTGCTTCAATCACCTCCTTGCGTCCTGCAGAACCAACATTATCCTCACGCTTTACTCGTGTGTCAAGCGATTTGGCATCCGAAGCTCGCAGCGTTTCTGGTGTTGGGATTGCGCTAAGTACTGAGGCTGGACGCTCGCTTCTTGACTGGATTCGTCAGTAACCGAATGTGCGCCGTACGTCTCCACGGTTCAGTACGGGTCGAAAGCTACCGAATGAAGCGTCGGCGCTCATTCGTCGTATCGATGCATGCACCGACCGATTGCAGTAAACCTGAGATCGAGGGTGAATTCTACAAGGATCTTCCCCTATTACTCCAAGAGTTCGATCAATGAAAGTCATACTAGTTAGTGGCTTACAATATTGCAACCTCTCCCTACTAATAGCCGAAGCCGAGACCAAGTTTACGGCACTTTTTTGCCTTAGTTCACAAAAAAGCGGTGTTCTCCTTTTCTACTTGTTATATATAGACCTGAAATATGGAAACGGCTCCATCCTCGGACGAGGATGGGGGCGTCGATTTGCTCTCAGATGGAGTATACAGACGAAAGTGCTGTTGAATAGAGATCCAGATAAGTTACAAGCTTTTCTGGATAGTTTGAGTGCTAGTGTAGCCATGTTCTCTGTACGTTTTGCACCTTCAAAGTCTGGATTAGTCCAGCTCCCAGCCTCACTCTAACTGGGCAAGTAATCGAGCAAGTGAACATGTTTGTTGCGTGGGCAGCTATATCTCACCCGGTGGACGAGTCACAGGTGAAGAGTCAGCTCGCATACACTGGGTGATATGCCTGAGTGTTGTAAGCAGTAGCACTCGCGCGTCGTCTCAATTTCTTTGAAACCTTAGTCAACTGAAATTCTCTGTTCTCCTCATTCAAATGGGCAGCAAAGACAGCAACCAAAACCGGCACACGAAAAAGCATGGTCGATGGTTGTAAAAACTGAAACTGAAACCTGAATTCTGTATCGTCACATTGATATTGCTTCCAGTATTCTGCGTCTCTTCAATTCTACTCACAAGGATAACCAAAAGACAGCAACCCAAACTGTCAAGTAAAAGTGCAAGGTTATTAATTGCAAAAACTGAAAATGAAAGCACAATGCGACGATGACGATAAATCGGGTAAACACCTGTCATAATCAGGACTTAAAGTGTGCCTTTTGGAGACTGAAAATGTCGGTCTTTGTTAATCCAAGAACCCATCTGACCGAACTAAGGCACTGTCTCGCGTTGACTGATGTCCGGAAGAATTTTTTGTCTTGTACATTCATTGTGCACAAACTTTGCTCACTGTGCTTTACTGACCAAGGTTGACGAGGAAAACAGAATTTATCATGACTGTAATCTTATTCTTTACAACTGTAGGGAACATTACGGAGACGGTTATCTTAGTGACTTTGGTGACAGGGATCAACTTTATAGACTGCTCTATTTAGAATATTCAAACATTTGTATTTCATCACGTTTTCTTCCTCAACTTCCACTCGCAGTGTCGACATCGACTTCGTTACGAAACTACATGGACAGCGATACTTCTCCATAGACGAATTTCGAAAGAAGAGGAAATTTAGTTGAGAACTCTTGAGATGTTTGTGGTATTGCTGTTAATTTTATCTTTCCACGAAGAGTTTGTCGTGTGTTTAAGTTATAGATAAAATTATATGACAGGTATTTGGTAGACATTCACACGCTGGGTAAATTATAGTTCTGGAACGTCGAACGCACATCACCGGACCAGCGTTCCCGGTATGATATTCGTCATACCATGAAGAAAGAGAAACCCTGATCAGTGAGTGGATAGGGTCATGCAAGCCATGCTAGGCATTTCACCTTTCCTTGTGATTCACTTTTGCTTCGGCACTATAACTTTTTTCTTTATTCTTATCCCATACCTGATAAATCAACCAAGCAACAATCAAAATCTGAAACCCAAGAGTTAAGTTAAGTTTGAACAACCGGTAACCATGCACTTTAGTGCGGCGGTTTTGGTTTTTGTCTTTTAGCTGCCCACCTGGAGGAAGGGAAATTCGAAAGTTTAAAACAATGTCGAAGAGGAAATGGAGGATTTTGGTAAACTCAGATTGTAGAGAAGTTGGGGATGTGTGAGTTCCGCGGTTTACGATGCAGCACCTGAGCATTATTTACAATGATTCCTAGGCGTCCATCCAGGAAGCCTAACGCGACCTATATGAACGAATCTTTTTGTTAGGGTTTTCATATCCTCATGCCATCAATGCCTTTTCTCCGTCCACTAATTGAAACCCGCGAACGGTAATCTGACTAAGGTAAGTGATGTCATCATTTTTTTTAGTTTGTGCTCATTACAGTAGATATGAAAATCAGCCACTGAAAATGCGTGTATTGCCCACAGTTACCAAACAAAGATTCTTCATCTCAAAAGTGTTCACTGTCTTCGTTGCCGCGTTCAACGACGACTGCATTACGGATGCCAATTACCAATTAGTGGGATTATTCATTTCGCTCTATTGTTATGATCGACAAAATAACTCACTCCAGTTTCAAATCCTTAATTGAACTGGTATCAGAGTAAACTAACGAACACGATCTACAACTAAAACATTGCATCAGTCACTTTTATTCAAAACTACCCAGGAGAAGATAAATGTCACCGCCTGTTTAACAAGTCTGACCTTTGGAGGGTTATTACAGTAACCCACCTTAACTTCAAGGAAAAATAATTGAGTGGCTCAAAACTGAAAATGACTATAAAAGAACTCCGAGGAGCTCAGCATAGTTGAGGATGGTGGCAAGCAGATTTTCTTTGATCCGGTTCAATTTCACGCCCCAAAGTATTGGGGCCCCAAGTGGTTCTCTATTCCAAGTCCTATGGCTAAGTTTACCGGTTTCCACAAATAAGCAGCAGGTCTTCGTGATTATGGGGTCTACCAAATCTTCTGTTCCTCACACAAATGTGTCATCATCACCACTGTACATCGTAAAACAGTGAATCGATCTTCACTGATCGCTGCCCGACGCAATGCATTCAAGGTGAGTGAAAATATGTGAGGATATGGACTGAGCCTAATTTTAGGGGGAGGGGGAAAGAAAGCGAACCTCTATGGTCAACACACAGAGTATCCAGTCCAACTGTGCATACGTAGTAATTCAAGCATTTTGGTCTAACAAGAAGTGACAGCATGATCGCCACTGCTGCCGGTTTTCTGCCATGACCTTCAGTGTCTCCAACCATGCGGTTACGAAGTCTTTCGGACCCCAACCCAGAAGACGAGACACACCTACTCCGCCTAACCGGTTTGTGCACTTCATGCCTCGCCTCCACGTAGCTTTCTCCAGTCTGCAACCGCTACTGCAAATAAGGCGTGCTGCGGTAGGCAACCGTCGGACATACGCGAACCGTGTCCTATTGAACTGAATTCTATGTGATAGCGAATTCTTGTTCGATACATTCTCAAAAACCCGACGACTTACTCCTAAGTTACGAACCCGCTCACTCCATCTCACTTGGGCTAGACTACATAAGCATCGATTATTGAAAACTGCTAAACGACGGATATCTTCTGCTCGCAAATGCAAGGTCTAACATACGGAAGACAGAACTAATCGTACAGTGGCGCAGTATACGCTACTTTTCAACTTCAGTAAATCGTCACGTCGCCGCCAAATGTGTCCTGCGTACGGTGCTCGAGCCTTGGAAATGCGCGCGGTTATCTCAAATGATGCGCTACCATCGTCGGTCACGCAGCTACCTAGGTACGAGAAGCAGTCAACTTGAGCTAATTTCTGACTGTATATCTTCAGAACGGAACTCAGTGAAACCTAGTCTTTGCAGCAGCATTTTGCACTTTAAAAGTGCAAACCGCATTCCAAACGGAGCGACAGAACTTGCTAACATTTCAAATGCTCTTTTTGCATCATCCATACATTCGAAAAGGCAAACAATGTCGTTCACGTACTCTAGATAGATAGATAGATAGATAGACAGATAGATAGATAGATAGATAGATAGATAGATAGATAGCACAGCTTTTATCCAGCTGCCCGTCCAATACCTACTTAGTGTGTTCTCCAGCATATAGTCTATGACGAAAGTGAATAGGAATGGCGAAACAGAGCACCCTTGACGAATACCATTGCTCGTTACGAAAGACCTACTCAGCTCGCCGTAGACCCTTACGCTACCAGGAGTATGTGAGTAGAGTGAACTCAGTATGTTTACATACTTCTGCGGCATTTCTTTGCGAGAGAGCGAACCTAAGAGTGATTCGCGATCAACTGAATCGACGGCTCTTTTTAGGTCAAAGAACACGACAATCCTGGGTCGACGGTGTGTAGCTCGAGGACTTGACGGAGAGTGAAGATTTGATCGATACAACCGCAACCCGATGGAAATCCTGCTTGTTCTCCACGAATATTTGTCTCCCTAATCGGTATCAGACGTCGAAGTATGACGGAGGCTAATAACTCGGTGACGATTGGGATCAGACTTATTCCACGGTGGTTCGCGCAGTCGTTGCAAGATCCCTTCTTAAAAAATGGAACAAACAGTGATTCGCTCCAGGATAAGGGAATGCGCTCGTGTGACCATTCGTTACGCATTAAACCAGTAATGGAGCCTCGTCTTCCGGGTTGGGGTCCAAAAGACCCCGAAACCGCATGGTTGGAGACACTGAAGACCAGGCTGCGAATCGACAGCAATGGCGAGCTTGCTGCTGCTGATGATGATGATGGTGAGTAATGGAGTCCCCATCTTGAAGAGTGGGAAGAAGCCCGTTTGGTACTGCTGCTTTGCCCTTCTTCAGGGCCTGGATGCAACATCAAACTTCTGCTGCAGTGGGAGGTTCAGATGACACTATCCACGGAGCCTCAGCTACACCAGAGGAGACGGGCTTGGAGGCGAGATCGTACTTCTGCCTTGGTAGGTGGTTCATATGACATTTTCACGGAGCCTCAGCTACCACCAACGAGAGTTTGGTTAGCACCTGGCCAGTTGAACTGTTGGTTGAAGTACTCCGCTCATCGGTCAAGCTGTTTTCCCCTGTTGTGAATAGCCTGTCCTCTTTTGTCGCAGGTTGTTTCACTAACCAAGGTTCGCCGATTTTTACAACCATTAGCCATACACTTTCGTGCGCCGGTTTTGGTTGCTGTCTTTTGGCCGCCCACTTGGATAAAAGTGAAGGATGAAAATTAGAATGTTGAAAGCCAATTGAAGGGGAAGAGACAGAATTCATAAAGACTGGTTAGCCGAATAATGAGTGGATTTTTTATTACACACTTTCGTGTGATGAACAGCAAACGGGGCGGACCCCATAGTCACGAGGACCAAAAACCGGTAACCTTAGCCCC
>UZAN01045403.1:0-12104 GCA_900618425.1 Echinostoma caproni
CATCCCCAAAACGACAATAACTCTATACCGGGTGCTGCATGGTGTATCAATTTGAGATGGGTAAAGTATTCCATCCACGGTTGTCGCCAATCATTTAGTCTATCTTGCATTGATTGACAACTGAGTTGTTTTTAACGAACAGCGAAAGGTTGAAATCGAGCGGTCGGCTTTCCGCACCAGATACATAGATGATTCAGGAAGTGCATAAAATTGACCTGTGAGTTGTGATCACCCACTGCCATCTGACAGGGTTTAATCAAATGCAAGGGTAAATCAATGGCAGCTGATTTTTTTGCTCAACAATGTGTTTCCAACCTAGTGATTCACCGGGTGTAGCACGAACAGATCATTAGGTTTTGTGTCATATCAGTTAGAACAGAGTGCAAACTTTGCTGTTACCATGGCCATACGAGTGATTGTCCTATGTGACATCGTTTGCATTCGCCCCATTTCCTCATTTGCTGTATTTCTCTCACGCTTTGACACCTGTTCGATTCATTCTTGAATAACATCTTGCATATCATGTTCACTTTACACATTCTAGCTTGTTTTACCCTATCCTGTTATCGTGATGTGACAGCTTGTTGTCAACTGAACATTTTTACACACACATTTACACACACTTCACAAGCACTGATGATGTCACCTCGGCTGGTGATGAAACGTTTGCAAACAAATTGCCAAGCTCGGCGAACAGGCGAAATGGAACATGTATTCCTTCACTACCAGTGTAAACCTTATAATAATCTACTGACTAACGGAAGTATATAGGTCAATGTCTGAAGCGAGCAACAAGTCAGACTGCTCATTCAGATAAGGATAAGCCACACTTTTTTATATTTCCAACTACACAATGTGAACGAGAAGTCTATCAAAATTATTTGATCTAATTACGGTGGCAACAAAGTCAACCGTTGTCTTGCTTTATCAAGATCCGGTGATAAGATCTAATAACTGGGATGACACAACACCTAATCTGTATGAAAAGAACGGAAGTGAAACAGCAAAACAATCAAAAGGGTTTGTGGGAGCAACAATAGTGCTGTGGATTATTTTTAGGCAATTGTGTTGCAGTTGCTGTAATAACGAGCAGTAATAGCACGTTAGGTTTCTTTTTCATAAATACAACAATCGTTTGTGAATTATTTTACTTACCTATGAATTGCCGCTTCAAGTTGCGTCTATTTACCGTGCTGTAGCATCTAGCGATGATCTGTGAGTGTACGGCAGTGGCGATGACTGGTTGATTTTCTTTTCATCACTTGTTGTGGAGAAAAGGACAGCTATAAAATGGATAAGACATCAGGAAGAACCGTCAGAATTAAATTTTGTTACCCAGCTTTCTCGCATGTCTTATCATCCTTGTTACACCAGTTATCATCCGCCTTGCATTTTTCACTACCTGATTACATCTGTGCGATCCTGATAGTTCTATGGGTGGAACGTGTGGCGGTAAGAATAACTCACAGTTATCCAAAATTCTGCAAAGGATGGTAGCTTTGGACCGTGTGTTACAAGGAATATTCAGCAGGGACGGTATATATCCAATCATTGGACTTCTCTATGAACTCCAATATCCACGAATATAACCTGAACATGAAGCAAACGTGGCTTCTTCATGGGTTTTAGCTTTTCTTTCGTTTATCTTCGCGTGTGTCGCCCCTATAATAGCAAGTCCTAACGGATCTGGTTATCCAGTATGGCTCATTGTCGCAACATTAGCTCACATCAGCACAGAGTGATACTGTTGCTACATTACCGTCAAAGCAGATTGTCCATTGTAAGTTCACAAATTAGGCTAGAAATTTTAACAACGGCTAGCCATAATTGACTTTGTTTATGATATCGGTTTTTTGAGACTCCAAGTACATTGTTGTGTGCATCTACTTGCCGAAGTTGCGTATATTTTTCACTCAACCGAGTGTATTTAGCCTGTTGATTTACCAGCCTAAACGAGCTTATTTGCTAACCTGTGTTAGAGTGATTTACGAATGTCTTTGTTGAAGATGATACACGTTGTCGAAATACACGGTAGCCAGTCTGAGTTCTGCCGATAAACGCTGTGGCCCTGTGATAAATCTCAGTTGTGAGATCAAAATAGGATTGCAATACGGAGGCAACTGATAATCACGTAGGAGAAAGTCGCTGATCAATATGAAGATAACCATGGGTCGAATACTTTGGTTATTTATTCTGAATATCCATTGAAGCACCCGGCATAAAGCAATCATCCCTTGTAGAATTATGGATAACTGTGAGTTATTCCTAGTACCACATATCCCAAAGCACACGCGGATGTTAAAATATGCCATAACTCGCCTTCTGCTGATGACCTAATACCAGATCAACTGAAGCCCATCGTTTGGGGTTGTCTAAAAGTCACAAATCGCAAGACTGGTACGGTTTTGAGAATTGATTGCTATTGGTCGATGGAACCATCCTTGTGTCAACAAAAACAACTTTATGTTGATTTTTCCCCAACCCGATGACATGGTTCTTTTACCCCTCTATCCTTTTGTTTTTTCTGTTCTAATGTATTTTACTTCCGTGTGTTGTTATGATAAATCCTCATAAGAAAACTGCATTTTCTGCAGTGTGCACCATACTGAGATACAGCGAAATCGTCTTGGACATAAATCGTGCAGTGTTACGATATGGACGATCCGAAACGACCTGCTTCGGATTCACCGGAATTTGAAGAGGTACATTGGTTCGTTGATGAAATCCACGCTGCTTCTTATTGTGATGCAGTATTCTTTTATTACTCTTGAACTAAACTTTTAAGTTCCCTCAAATAAAGTTGACTATATCTAAACAAAACCGCGATAGAGTGAATCCACAATAATCGATGCACGTTAGAGTGAGGGGCACCCGTGCATACAATGGCATTTTGATGAGAAGGTACAATGTAGCATTTATACTTAAAAATCGATGGCGTTGGTATCTAAAGATAGGTGAGATGTTCTAATGGTTCACTGAAAAAAAAACAGTGAGTGTGCAGTCGCTTCGTATCCTTCCGAATATTAGCAGCTAATGAACAGTAAAATCCCCTCCATATGAATCTTCGGAAGATCATTTGTTCACCATTAAATATTGTCACTGTGGAACTAGCATAAAGGTACGTAGGGGTTCATTCACCCGATTACCTTGGTAGTGTCAACAGACCGCAACCAGAGTATCGGAATCGATAAATTGTCACAAGTGAGAACGGTTTGATTTTCTAAGACATTGTTTTAGATATGAGGATCCCGAAGAAAGTGATCCATCCAATGAGTGAAATAACTGCCAGTTGATTTTTTGGTTCAAGAAGATACTGTGTGATCAAAACGTGGCCAAATCAAACCCATTCAGTCTATCGCTATGTAGTTCGCAAAGGAACACTGCTAACACATGGAGATGATGTATGTATATTATATATATATATATATATGTATATGTATTATATATGGGTGATCAATGAAACAACCGAATAATTTGAATGTTTTTACAAAAGGCATGTGCGAACTGGTCAAAGCATAATGAGCGGTCCCCATTGACATTGTAAGCTTCACTGTATTCATAAAAATCGAGTTCATAAAAGATAGTCTTCAGTGACCTTGAATGTTGATACTGCAAACTGGGTCAACAAAATCTTGTTGATACAGATGCCTGGATGAAAAAGCTGAACATCATCCATTGATTATTCTTCTAACCACTGCACAACCCTACCTGCAGATCATTCAAAATATCCACTAAACATTTGATGATTCTTTGAATGGCAAAGGAGGCAGTTCAAAGTATAAATATGTCATGAACGTATTTTCAATAATATATCTGATGGTCGTGATGTGTGCCGAATATGTACTTGCTGAACGAATTTAGGTGCAACAATATATAACGGAATTTTGCAAGTGCGTATGCAGATAAACAGAGATATGGATTGAAATGAATTTTATCTGAAACTATTTCTCGCCACTTTGTTGCATCATCACATCTTGTTTGTCTCTACCCACCACTTTTCTACCCGGAATAGCTTACAAAAGTTCAAGCTTCTCGAATCGTGGTAATTCTCAAAAATTTCATCCGTCCATTAAGTCATTCTCCTGTTCGTCTGGTTTGTGCATGTGTGCCAGTCCCGTGATACTCCATCACATTGTGTGCCAGAGCATTAGCACCAGAAAGAGAGGCTGGTTGACCAGGAAAGAAAAACTGTCGATACGTAATGCAATAGGAAAACGAAGCTATTTTCTTCACTGCCTTCGTTTCACAGGAAGACCCACGCTATCAGACAGTATAAAAGTACCACATTGCTCTAGGAGAAAAAAAGGCCTTGTGAATACCTTAGAGACCATAATGAGCTGGGTTTTTTTCAACCGTTGCGGAANAACTGTCATTGTAGACCACTGGTCAAGCACCTTTGGGGAAACGGAACAGGCAAAACACTAAACAATACAACGCAGTGTACAGGAGACCTTCTCTTCACTGAACCGATATTATTTACCAATAGCGATTGAGTCTGTCTTCCCTCATGGATTGCTTCCGCTAGTTTCTGTGGGTTCGAAAAGCTTTTTTGCAAATGCACCTGATTAGCACAATGAATATGTGCATGGTATAATGAACCAATATGGTCAATCGACCTATGCACGTACTGCACAAATTCTGATGTCTAAAGTAACCTTGCTGACATATAGTGAATCCTCAAACCCAGACAACAGAATAATTCTCACATGCAAACCAGGAACCGTGTTGTCTGAAAATCAGGCCCTAGCATTAACAGTCATAGGATTGGCAGACTGCTACGGTTGAGCCTGTTCGAGAGGGATAAGATAAATTCAAGTGTAGCAACGCATTTTTTAAATAGTTTGGTCGAGTCATACAAACCCGATTTCGGATATTGGAAAATAGAGAATCTCATGAATAGACATGTATAACCACAAAAGACCGCCATAAAATAGGCGTGATATTGAACATGTCAACAAAGAAGCTGTGATCTATCCACAGTTATGTGAATTCGGCTGGGATAGAACATTCACGACCGGTGAGTTTCTATGGGAATAATTACCATTCATATATTATTACTCCGTCTAGCTCAAGCTGGATTGTAGCGGGGACCATGCGTTATAAAAAATTGTCGTACCAGTATGGTAAGTTGGAACATTTTCCCAGCAGTGTTCTTAAGGCTATTCATTAATCGTTACCAAAAGCTCCAATGAAGTGTGTTCATACCGAACTGGACTCATCAACTGTTTGTACTTCGTATCCACTGACTGACATGGTCCGACGAAAACAATGCCATTTTAAACGCTCCAGGAAGCAAAATAAATCACTATCTACTGAAATTTTTCATCAGGTACCAAAACATTTTCCAATGAGTGCTTCGCATTTGGATTGGTGTTGCTGTCTTCTCTCGCAAATAATGCATTTCATATCTTGGATTTCTGACACGATATCTTTTTAACCACTACCACTTCTCATTGATTTTGTCCTCAAACTTTAATCGATGAAACCAATGCCAAGTGAGTGACTTGTCATTTGTGAGATTGTTTTGACCAGTTCGACAATTAAAAGAAAAGAGGAAAGTAATTTCTCCACGATGAATAGGTACAGAGGAGCATCGAAAGGTGAAAAGGTTGTTTGATTGTTGCTGAAGAAGTACCGTTTATCGCATTTGTGGGACATTCGCTTGATCATCACAAAGTTACTCTGTGGTGAATATTATACCGTTGGGTGAATTTTGAGTTCTTAGGCCACGGGATGTTTCACACTGGTTACTCACCGTATACATTTATTTAATTTACCTTGGAATTTCACTTTGTGAATTAACTTATCCGATAAAACAATTTATCAAGACGTAATTGCCACAAATAAATGGCAATTTTATACGGGGAATACTTGATTTACAAAATATATTCACAGTTCATCACACTGTTTTTAAGGAATAGAACTAGGGCGAGTTGTGGCTAAATGCTGCAAGGATCATGTCTGCATGCGCTTAGAAACATTCCAAAGGGAAAAGACGATTTATTCGACTCATTTCCCAGTACGTTTACTCTTCTTCACCGTTATTTTCGTAATAAACTTTCAACAGAATTTTACGCTCTTTTGCTTTCTACTAAAGAAGTTTAAATTGTGAAAACTCGGTGATGTCGGGTACAGGTTAAAATGCATGAACAATCATTGTAACTCGATTAGATTCACGAGGGAAACAGAGAACTCAGCAAATCACTAACTTTCTAGACGGTCGCGCGAAAATCAATGAATCTCATGAATCACGAACACGCATTCCTAGAATATCTGAATTTTTATTCTGCACATCCACAATGCATAAAACGTGCACTTATCTCGTTACTAGCAAGCAGGGTTGAAAACCTTTGCAACAAAGGGGCAACAAAGATGAAATGCGACGCTTAAACCGGGTACTCCAGGACAACAACTACCCACCACGGTTTGTGCGGCACGAGCTTAGCAAACCTAAAACAGCAACGGAAAGCAAGGGTCTAACGGACTGGCTCGCATCTGTTGGTATAGCCTACCAATCGGGGACATCTGAGGTGATCAGAAATATCCTCGGTAGTTACAACATCCGGGTTTTCTTCCGGATAGACAACACATTACAACACAAGCTGTCCAAAGTCAAAGATCCAATTCGAATGCAGGATGCATTTACAAGATCAGTTGCAGGGATTGCTCAGCAGAATATATTGGACAAAGATGCAGACATCCTGGGGTGAGAATCACCGAAAATCAAAGAAAAGAAAAATCGAGACCAGCTAATGCCATACAGTTCAACAAACGCGAACGAGATCTGGCAATCGCACTTCATGCCATTGCCGAGGGACACCATGTCGACTATGAAACACGAAAATTCTCCAACGAGGTTCTCAAACAAACACCGAGTGCCTATACGTCGAGGCTTTGGCAATTAGTGCCCATCCTGGGTGTATAAACCGATACGACGGGACAGGGTTTCTGAGTATGTGGACAGCGGTAACGTCACCTGTGAGCACTCGGCCTAAAGTTGATTTGACCTCAGATAACCCCGATCCCACAGACAAACATTGCACAAACGGATGCGCCCAGCACCCAATCCAGATCAGTGATGTTCACATAGACACTGGTACAGACCTACATACAAAGGCACACACATATATATATATATCTGTACACAGTGCGTGAGAATTAAGTTGGCAAACTGTTCCTGACTCATTCGCTTTCAAAATCGCCTTGATAAAGGTTATCCACGGTAACCGAAACGTCGGCCTATTTTCACCCGTACCAACATCGCTGTGTTTTCACAATTACAACTTATATAAAACATATCACATGACGCATCGATTTTTCGATCGTCGTTCGGATTCGACACCTTTGCTTTCTCTTNCACAAAGTGTTTGAATGACCTCCAGGTCTGAAGATAAGATCAAATGAAGACTTGTCTTACGGACGATGACAATCTCGTAAAATCCGGGTCTGTCTTGAATGGACCTTTTACCCGGAAGTTTATCTTCCACTCTTGATCCAGGAGCGGGCGATGGGACCGAATGATAAAAAACGAACGCGCAGGCCACGGAGGGCACACTCCTCAGTGCTATCCCGGCTTTCCTTTGCAAGTACTAACTGACCCGTATGAACTTGCGGGCAAACACGCTTTCCTTCTGAGTTCATCGAAATAAAACAAAACCACTTTCACTCACGCATTTGACGATAATCCGAGGCAGCTACACTTTTGCGATGTCAATCGTGAAGTTATCACAACCGCTGCTCCCGACCAAAAATTATCCACACCCCATCGAACAAGGCTGACCG
This sequence comes from Echinostoma caproni, assembly GCA_900618425.1. NCBI lineage: Eukaryota > Metazoa > Platyhelminthes > Trematoda > Plagiorchiida > Echinostomatidae > Echinostoma > Echinostoma caproni. Next base: position 7,783 of record UZAN01045403.1, read on the forward strand.
ACAATCGTGTACAGCACATCAACTGAAATCGATACTGTTTTTAACCGCTTGTGACAGTGACATGAAAGTCTGCCGTGTACACCGCCTACATGAGGTCAAGGTGACCAACACGCAGTTGTCGTACCTCTGATAAACGAAACACTTTTTCACACAGCATTTGGAAAACAATCTCAAGTTCACGGTAGACAGCACGCATACGGGAATTGAAACCATCCATAGTGTTTGTGTGTATTTTTGTATAGCATATTCCAATAGGCAAGGCGGAAAGAGTATGTTCAACTCAAGAAAATTCACTGACAGTGAGCGTCCAACTGGCTCGAACAACACTCCTAGTTTCCGTCACTTATCAGAGGATTATCAAATAAAAACTATTTCGATATGCAATCTTTTTCTTCACTTGAATTGTGTCAATCACAATGATAAAATCGGATTGAACCTCGAGGTTGATGGTTCCATATGCCTGGCTGAATTGGTTTGTCAAACGTCACCCGAGTTGGAACCCATATCGTCTGAATTAAAATGGATGTGGTTTCGATACTCGTCGAAAGAAAGTACACATATTTACGAATTTTTGTTGTAGACAATGTTACGTACCTTCTCGTGTCGGATGAACTTATACTCTATTTTATTACAACTGAATGGTCAACACAATTAACGTTCATAAACAAACTACCTTTATCATATTTCTCGAGTTCAGTGTAAAATAAATGATCCAGTGTAAAGATGCACAGGTTATGGTGCTGTCGAAAAACAATTATCGTTGAATTCATTGTGTAAACGAAAGGTGCATACAAGCATCGAACCTCAAATTAGTGTACGCATAACGCCAGTTGTTGATGACCCCCCTTTGCCGAGCTGTTCTCATACCTTTGTGTTCAAAACCACGGTAATTCATTTCACTCTTCACAGGTGACACAATGTACTGATTTCATTGGAAAACCACGGCTTTATTCGGGGCTGAGGGAGGGAGAACACTCATCTGTCCATATCAGTTTCGTTATAGCATGCATGTATGCAAGTAGATAGATAGAAAAAGTGCGCTCCAAATTTAAAGCGATAAACAACCCTATCCTTCTGATTTCGAATACGGAAAATTCCACAGGTTCATTTAAGGTTCGATGAAATCCAGAGACATTCTCCGTTGAATAGATCAAGGTCTTGGTTGGATACTACAAAAAATTAAAGGACTGTTCCGTATGTAGTTACAGGACGGCGGTTTCGTGGTTCGTGCATTTTCTAGAATTTTGACGTGAATCCCCAAGGTCAGTAGGGTTACTACCTATGAGTGGCCGTTTGTAATTACGCTAATAACAGGCATTTCATTCAATCCAACATAACATGCATTCATTGTCCAAGCAGTTCAAAATGTGTTAGCGGTTTAATCAAGAATCTCACTGTGGTAAGTTCAGTACACCCTCTCAACAAATCACAAAAGAAGATACAGCAAGTATCTCTTATGTCTCAAGCTCGAAAATGCACGGGTCCAAAAGCCCCTTTGTTTAACAAACAAATGGGTTAATTGATATTAGGTGACGAGATAAAGTTAAATCACGGCCGATCAGGTAAGTTAAATTGACGTTATCAGGAAATAAAAAATCCGGTGAAATACACGATGTAACGGCCGTACATCGATTTACGTTTCGAGTAAAATTATTGTAGCTGATATCAGCCAGTTAACATTCTGGACGGGAATCAAATTCAACAATCCCCATTTGTATCAATAAATGCTTTCGAGTTAACCATTTCACCGTAAATAAACTGTAATACATCTGTAATGATTGTATTGATGGCAGCAATGATGCGCATTGAACTCGAAATATGAACCAGGCAATACGGAATACGATTCTGGGATTAGCAATTACGGACTGTATCACGTAGGCACCGGATCGCAGTTACACTGACACGCAATATCCCCGGTAACTGAGATGCGAGGAAAAGGCCACAGGAATGGTAGTTCATTTACTGGAAATGACAGCGATTAAGTAATATGTGCTAAAGGGGATCATTGGTTATCCAGGCTTCTACCAATTGTTTCCCAGTATTCCTGGCGTCATTCTGCTTCTGTCTGGGCCGTACGGTCTCTCATTGGTTGGTACGATCTACCTAGCGTATGCAGTCAGAAGCAGTGCCAGGTACACGCGTTGTTGACGTCACACGTGAAGTTTGATTGATCGCAGTTGTTCAAAAACTATAACGCGTCGCTCCACTTCATCTCGTAGGCCCGGATCACCACAATATCATCGCTATAAATTTGACCCGCTCGCTAGGAAAAGCATCTCACCAGATTGCGTTTGCATTTTCGGGGTACAGTCCAACAACAGCGTTCGCGCCGGAATTCCGGTGAATAACTTGAAAGAACTGATTCTCAGATGTATATTTAACAAACGGTTTTTATACAATGGCCAGCTCTGCAGACAAATGGACGAGGTATCCACGGGGTCTCCATTGGGTACGACACTAACCGATGTTTTTCTAGCAAAACTTAAGAACGGAAATTTGAAAAAGAGGCAATACATTTCGATCTATATCTTGGATACCTCGACGATATCTCTTTGGTTTGAGATTCTCACATCAGCTACGCACAGCTTTTCACGAATTCAATATGTGACATCCAGTGAGTCGTTTTACCTGTGAATTAGTGAAGGACGGACAACTACCCTTCCTAGATATCTTATTAAAAAGCGAGACAACGATATCATCCAGAGAAGCGTTTTCTGCAAAATATATTCGAATGAAGACCAACACAATCAAAAGCCCAACCGTTCCTCGTAAGATCGTTTTTATTTCTTATTTTGCAGCTCAGAATTTACTGTCATACACACACATGCCAGGTAATATGAAGGTACGGTCACTTTTGTACGAAATTCATATTTCATTTCGCCCGTTTTACAGTCCGAATCTAGAAACATTTGAAAATCTATATGGAGAATTACTTAGGCGAGAAAATCTCCAATTGATCTATGGTTTCTCTGCTAAGATATAAATTGCTTTGAAAACAGAAGAAGGGAATTATTAGCATTGAGACTATCAATGCTTTCATGGCAGAAACTCAAACGGAATTATCTGGTCCGGATCAATTGATCGATCTCCGGTCAATTTCATTGGGACTTTCTGCGCCATTTAGAAACGCGGAAGTCCTCTTTAATTCACACAATGATCGCGAGTTCCCCCTGTATTCATCTCGTCAGAAAAATGAAGACATACACAAAACCATTGTGTGAATTTGCAATTAGTAGTACCTTCGTTGAATCCTTGGCCGGAATTCCAAAATGCAAGATAAAGATGTCACAATGTGAAACCAAAGGATGGAAAACATGAATCATTTAGTCAATCGGTCAGAATATTAACGATTTGATTAACTCACTAAAAATTAGTGGTGAATGAATAAAATGAAAAAAATAAAACCCCACAACACGATGGATACGCGAACACCTGATACCAGTGAATGTGCATCCGGTGAATCGAAAAAGCGTTGCATTAACAGACCATTTCATGAATTCAGAAGGATAGCAATCAAACTTGCATACTCGGCAGCTTTACCTGTATTGGTGAATCGTTCTGTGTACAGTGCCGTCGGTCACGTTTTCCGTAATAAAAGAACAGGACGGATTTCCAGTCCGTACACCGATTACGTCCGCCAAGTTTGATATCTGGAAATATTGAAAGAACTTCCAAGTGCCATTAAACGAGCAACATGATTCATTTGTCAATAAAAATATTTTTCACAAATCTGCTTTGTTATTTGATACGGAAATAATGTATTGCTACTATTCAGTTATTGTTTGACAAACACAGAGTTCGCCTACCCTTACCGACTTGTCGATGAAATCACAAACCGATATCTTAGTGCCAAATTTCAAATTTTGGTGATTTTCAAACCACCATGGAAGAACCTACCTAATGCGGAGGTTCGCGATTGAACAACCCCATCGACCAGCTCAGTGTTCCCATTCATAGCCTTAATATGCGTTGCCCTGCCTTTTACGCTGGCACGTGCAAGAACATGTGCAGCATTAGACTCGGTGCACAAAAGCTGCTATATACCAAATCCTTTAAATGCATCTTTACGAAAAGAATAGAAAAGGAAATTATGAGTTACAGCACACATGTACGTCCAAATCTCAGTTCTCAGAGCACAACTGCTCATCGGAACTACGTACCCAAGCTGCTCCGTCGGCGTTTGAAAATTGCCTAAGCAGATTCCAACGAATAATCAACTATTTATATATATTTGATAATAAGTAGTATGTGAATCATTGGACAAAATTTCCTTGGAAGCACCCGACCGGTTTCGCGGTTCTTGCCGCTCGTCAGGCATGCGT
>UZAN01045403.1:21372-32660 GCA_900618425.1 Echinostoma caproni
GTGAATGGCTGCCGAAAGAATTTTCCAGTGTTTTTCAAACTAAGATACCCTCGCTCAATACACAACGAGTTGCGAACTACAATCCGACCAACGTCTCTAGTACCATCTTCTCGACATTCAATTTTTCAGCCCCGTCCTTCCGTTCCCTTACTGGTCCATTCACCCTGAAAAACGAGGCAATCCTGCATTTTAGTGACCGAAATTTGATGGATATCTGGTCGCAATCCCTTTGGCGCCAAAACGTGTTACAGAACGTGATCTACTGTCTGAATACAAATTGCCAAGACTGTTACCTGTGTNACCTGTGTGCCCAACGCACATCAAAAATCTAAGGAAAACTTTATTAAACACATTCTTAAACAATTCCACGGGATATTCACACCCCAGGGTGCGTATTTTAATTTCTAACTTGATTTGACTTGAAGGAAAGAAGAATTTGCATTACATAATACCGGGGCCATCAGGTTATATTCAGTGTATATATGTGAAACTCACAACGGTCGTATAATTGTTCGATCCTTCACGCATCGTCTCTATTCATGAGCACGAGGGATGAATCATGGGATCTTAAGTGATTCGGCAAATTGATTTTGTCTAAATTGAGGAGTTGGATGGGTGGACAAATTTGTATGCGGTGGCTAACCTGCTTTGATATTCAACCGGGTACACTGTATATGGGGCAGGAAACCTTCGTTATATTTATAGTGTGGTATACACGGGCTGAGTATGAGATCAACCACTTCGGGTACAGAACGCGATCACTTAAACTACACTATCCCACAGGAACAAATAGTAAATGAAGGAACAAATAACTAGACGGCAGCTAGACAAGTATCTGAAGTCTGACATGGATGTCAACTAAAACTGGAGATTCTGGAGATAAGGGCCTTATGCTCATCATCATCAACTTGCCTCTTTTCTATTAATCATGCTGAGTGATTATTAAAGAAATGTTCATTATTCCCTCCACTAACTCTTTCTTCTATAAACTGTTATCACCAAGATGATTCCTCTTGGTCAAGGAGCGTTCAATAAACGGGTGTTTGACTGAACTAAATCCATAGTACCCGAATTCCGCTTCTATGTTACCTTTCAGCCAGTGTTCCTTGTGTTGTTTTCTTAGATAAGGAATCCGGTTGTTTTGTCTTCAGTGGAGCAGAGTGAAGGGAATAGATGCAGTGACTTTACTTAGTTGTTTTTCCATACACTGTGGACTTGGATTCAGTTGACATATGCTTCAGGTAGCAGTCTATGAAAACCCTACTTGATTGTTGCTTAGCGTTTCCAGTGTTTTTTGTTTCTTATCCCCGTCGACTTCCTCAACCGAATATTTGTGTGATCATCATACGTTTGCAAACAAGATTTCGCTGGTCACCGGATATCCATTCCTCAGCATTTTTATGATGAATTTGATGTATAAATAAAGCGGAACCTGAAAAGCTAAGAAGCACTGTACAACTGTTTCAACCTGGTTTGGTTTCGTCAACAGTGCTAATCTATCGACCCAACTGGGGATCCAACCCAGGACCTCGCAGGTCGAACGTTAGCATACTACCCTCTAGACCACCAGGAAGCTAATTGGACCTTTTTCATTTCGCCTTTGCCCGATACAGCACATCTCACTTTTACGAGCTTCATGCAGGCATAGCACCTAGCGCATCTCAGCACTAGCCTTCAGGGTCATGACTCAGTTGGAAATTTCCATTGCCTGGCTATATGTTACACTATAATTTATTTCCGTATCATTCACGTCTCTCAACACAATCCCAGTGCAAATATGTTCGTATCTGCAAAGCCCGTTGCCGTGACTGAACCGGCATAACAGTCACCTCGTATTTGTATAAAGAGTATGTACGCTGCGCGCAAAGATACGCCAGAATATCGGTGAAGAAACGACCTTGACCCTTCTTAGATCTGTGTATTGCTTAGCATTTTCTATCTTGATAGCTCATATTTTACCCAAATATAATCCTTCTATGACTTGCACAAGTCTAAAGGAAGGCTACACAAATACTATACTGACGAGCAGCAATGAAGTTGCAGGATACTTGGTTTGTGTCACCAAATTCTCGAACAGATGTGTTCAGTTAGTTGTTTTCACGTTTCGTCATGAACAGATCAACAGCGAACGAACCTGACTTTGCACTATAGCTATACCAATATTCTCTATATATACCCATTCCGATTCAACATGAATCGCTGGTTGCATGTCTATAAATAAAACATTGAGTCAAAACTAAGTGAAATAAGAATTTAACATGAAGTCTGAACAACCTGAATTCAATTATCTCTCGATTTTATTTTCAGGCACTCCTATACTGTACATTCAGCAAGATGAACAGCTAACCGCATAGGTGCTTAATTGAAGTTAAATTATCGTCGATTTGCACTCTTACTTCGTGCTCCTTCAGGACTCATCCGGTGGAAGGATCTCATGACTGGCAATATTGCCACACAGATATTTCAATCGTTTCGCTGGACGGGATGTTGGATAAGAGAGAATACATAAATCCTGGAAGGGAGGATCGATTGACCTTTTTAGAGTGTTTCCTGAATACCGTTCACAAAATGAATGCATCCCGTAAACTTTATTCACTCATTTCTATTCTAGCCTATTCGTAATAACTTAGTCGACCGTTTTTGTCTGAAAATAATGTGGTGAGTTACATGGATTGAACTGCCCCTGTTTGTGTTTCGTAAACATTCTAGTATCATTAGTCAATTCGGTCGTTTGGATGTGTGAAAAGCGTCGAATTAATGATTCCATTTTTAGTTTTTTTTAGACATGATCAATGATTAAAATTGCAATTTTGATTTTTATCGTGAAATTTTACTGGTCATTCCAAAGAACTGTGATTAAATCTGTGTACTTGGTTCGATTCAAAGAAAAACTGCTATCATCCTCGTTGCTGTTAAAGTGTTAAAGTATCCAGTTTTTTGTAAACCTTTTATTCTCTTCAAATATACTGGCATCAACTGTTCAATGGTATTAAATTAAGCACACTGGTGCTTCTTACATGTATCTAACAGGGTTGACTTGAAATTTTCAAACTTCATGAATGAGGAGGCAAATCCAGAGGAAGTTTATTCAAACACCTCCCCAAACCTGAAAAACAACAACTCCAATTCGCCTATCTAATGGTCGTCTAACGTATGACAGCCCTTTGGCGATCGTGTGTTTAAATCAGTATCCAACCCTACAATTAAAACATTGACTGTTTACTTCTGCTATCTGGACAACATACATCGCATCCTAGAACTGTGTCCTATTCATCTGATAATAGATTGTGAAGGTACTGCCAATGGATGGCAAGTACTCCGCTCATAGCTAGGAAAGGTTAATTCTTGTGATGTAACGTGACTTGCATTTGTTCCACTGGCTTAGACAAACTGTGCCGCCGTGAGTCGTCAAATCATTCTCTTGCAGTTAGCTGGACACTATGGAAATGCATGTGAAAATGCATTCGGAATCCACAGCATAGCTACCTCATGTGTCAAAATTCCCGATAGCTTGATGATGAAGTGTAGCACCGCTGGGTTTTACGCAATATCTCAGTAAGAATATCCAATAATCCATCTTGATCGCGTCATAGCTGATAATCCAGACACTCAGTCTGGTCTTCATAAATGAACAGAGACAACTTCTTGGTTCAGACAAAACACTGATATTTACGAGCAATGTTCTTCGACATAGTTTTAATTGAGAGTAATCACATTGATGCGCTCAGCCTGCCCGATATGTTTTTCTTAGAGCATATCTTCACATTGTGTTCGTCACTACGCGGTCGAAACCTGACTTTCATTCCGGCAACGTTCTTTACCAAATTGGAACTAATGTGAATTCCCCTGTTAGACGATATCATTTGATTATCTAGAACTACATGGAAAGATATTTCTAGGGGTTCTAACCAGCCCGTTTTTCAATGAAGCATCCCAATTTCTATTTGAAGTGAGGTAAAATGTTAGACATGGTAATTGACGTGACACTATGGGATGGTTAAACCAGTTGTTTCCAAACATCATTCAATGTCCATGAAGCTTCCATTTGTCAATTTTTATCACGAAATGGTAAAAGCCAATGCGGCTTGGTAACCTTATCGGCAACTGTTATTCAGGGGCAATTCCAAAATTCGATTCGTGTCTAAGCTTCTACAATATTAAACTGTTGAAGATGAACGAATGACAATCTTCCGTGATCGATGTGATTCAACAAGAAAACAGTGGGAATAGAAGAAGGAAAATAATAACTGGATTTAATGTGAAAACAAACGCGACACTCAGATAACAATTGAATTAACTGGTTATCTTGGTTTGGTTCCTAATCATCCGGATATAATCAATATATAGTCATTATTGTTGCATTAGAGAGAATCCTCATTCGGACCCAGAAGGGTGAACGCATAGATGCACTGAAATGACTTCGGTTTATCGTTTTTACGCACAAAACTAAAATCGTTCTGACTGCACACAATCAACTGAGATTAGAGATGAGATCCACCGGTGGATTTCGTAAGCCATATTGCACAACACAATGGACGTTACACGTCTAGCCTTTGTCGATCCACTACGAGGAACTGACGCCAAAATCTTGAATGCTTATTGTCGGAGTCGGTTGATGCAAATCGGGTTATTCTGCAAAACTGTGACCGATATAACGGAAATGCACCCTCCGTTATGGCATATATAATAACGCTTGGGTGTTTACCTACTGGGAGTAGCAGATCAGTAAGATACTGCAAGACGTTCGGACTCTACATATCCTTTGCATCCACAGGACATGATGCAAACCCGCATCCACTACTGCTGTTAAAATAGCATGTATGTTTACATATGCTTAGTGATCATAAATACTCGATATTTCCCATCATATGCATAGTCATCAAGTAACCTCTTAAGCAATTTTAAAAATTAAAACGTCTGCACGCTTGATATAATTAGTTCGAGGATAATTTTCCTCATCACTATCACGTTTCACTGTATAGTTTTATCTTAGTCACGGGATTAGCTTCCGCACACAAATAATGTTGTTCCGCTTGCCAACTTCCATTGCATTTCGTTCAGGCAGGTCATGTGCGCATTATCTCGTCAAATTCACCGTAAAACTAGTTACGCCTTTCGTTTGAACTTCACTCATAACCTTTACAAGTAATTTACCTTTCCCGCGTAATGCAATCCGTAATACTCAATGTGTTTTGGGATCTCCAAATGATTTTTCGATACTTCACTTAATTGTGCAATCCACCATCTGAGAGTTCTTAATGTGCGATCACAATTCGGGTACCCTTTATGTATTATGGTGGTGGTGGTGGTGGCCGTCGTCGTCGTCGTCGTCGTCGTCGTCGTATCTGAACACAGGACCCTCTGTACTGATGACTCTTTGCGAGGGATACAAATAGTGGTCATTTGAGCTTGCACTTGGAGCATAATCCTCAATAAGGATTCCCTTAAATTTTGGTGGTTGGTTTAACCTCTTTATCTGTTCCGAAAGATGTGTAACATAACGCCGGTTGCTAGATTTTTCTTTGCATTTTTATTTCCTGTTATTGATTACACAAAGGTACAATTTTCAAGAAGAGGGAAGCAGCCAATCAAAAGGCTGCCATTCAACACACATAATGAGACAGTGAAGCCGTGGTGTTGGTGGGATTCGAACACACATCCCCGGGGTGATAAGTTAGTGACGTTATCACCGAGGCACCACCGCCACCTACAATGTTTTAACGACAAAGCCCCTTTATTCGAGGTTAAGAGCTGCACTAAGCCGAACCATGGTCAAAATATGCTTAGGTTCGGATGAGTAAAGTAAAGTTTAAGGCTTACACATTTCTATAGAATACTTGAGGACCAAATTAAGATCTTACTGACTTTACCTCGGTCAATCAGAATGTTTTAAATGCCAGCTTAGCTTACAATATCAACTATTCATTGGATCGTGCATGGAACAAAAGTGACTCACATCAATATCTTCAACGGTGTATTTACGCATTCCAACTTCAACTAACCTCAACAAATTCGGGCTTCTTGCTTCCTTTAAAGAGTTACACAAAACGTTGCTTTCGTATTCCCGTTGAGGGAGATATGTATGTTCTGAAATTTACTCTGCGGACGTTATCATTACTGAGGTCGCTTTCGAACGGAGAACATTTCGATCGCACGAGCATTCTAAGCAGAATGCTTCACCTACAAAGCAGTTTGTGCCTGGTTTTCCTTCTTGGTTCGCATGGAATCAATGCTTGGGTATTCCGACAAAGGACATCATGTCCATGTCCTATCAAGATAGAGATGAATTGTTTTTTCGCGCTTTACTAAAATCTGAGAACCTAAGTAGGTTGGTGCTTCAAGCCCGAGTGTTGAAAACATCAGTAATTCTGAAGTAAGATCACAAGAAATATATAACAGATTGTAACTTTGCTGGGAATGAAATATCTATTCGACTATTCAGTTCTGAGCAGCAGTGAACTGAGATAAATATGAAATGCGCCTTGTTCTTTTTTATTCGACCATCAGATTTCGAAATGAAATATATTTTTACTCGACCGGAAGATATTTCTTTTCGTACACCACGGGCTTAGAATTCCATTTTAGAATGAAAACATTAAAAATGATTATCCACTTTGTAGCCCCCTTTCCGATATTGGAGTGCTGAATAATTTACCCATGGATGTTCCCCTAGCATTTTACTGTAGTTAGAGATAGTTGTCTACATCTGCTAGCATAATCGGTTGCTGGCTGATAAACAGATATTTGAAAAATATCCTCTTTGCAGAAGCTACATATTTGCTCAACAGTAAATCGATAAGACCAAATAAATAAAACGGAGCATCTATTTTTCACCCGTTTGGGATCCAACAGTAAATAGTAAGGATTGCTTTGTAGTAACCCCCTGGGGTGTGTGTGTGTGACAAAATCAGAGTTATGGCTACAGGATATTTGTAGAGGGACATTTTCGTTTGAGAAGTTCACATGATGAACGACGTTCGAAGTTGAGGCTACCTCCTGAGCGCGTTCACATTCAGGTTCACGGGAAACATCTACGCTCGCCCATAAACGCGACAGACGATCACTATTGCGTCCCAATTCACGCTCACGGCTACACGGTTAACATTACTTTGAGTTAGGATCGTTGATACAACAAACCAGGATTAACACAAACAGAATGCGAGAGAAATATGCCACAGAGAACATCGAGATTTAATTCAGCACCGTGAAACCACGTTACGGTCGCGAGCCGGATTGCGCCGAGAATAGAACGTGCCGTAACCTATTTGAGGACAACGAGACTGTTTTCCGTTTGCCGATTTTGACAGTCTCAGTTTCATATTTTCAATTTTACTGCTGACCTTGCCGCATGTGACCGACATTCTTCATCAACGATATCACCCATCCACCTCCACACACATTAGTCACGTTTATACTATAATGAATCGGCAGCTTCACCGTGAACAAAGGTTGAACGGACGTGGGTGGATGCGAGATAACTATGTTAGGTACACATTGAGTGCAGTTAATCATCCAGAAAGGTCATTGCTAAGACAGGTCACGGTCCTGTAGGTGTTTATTCATGTGCAGGTGATTTGGCTCAGTTTACTTCTTAACCGACTGAATGAATAACGCTCTGTTTCACACTCTGGTATCTTCGAAAATGTGTCATTATCGTCAAGTCACCATCAACGCAAGTGGATTATTGAGTGTGGTAGCAGATTCCGCCAAAACTAACTGAATACGTCTCAACAGGTCAAAACAATCGAATACAGGGCCCAATATCGGTGCAAACACGCAAACACAATTTACCTTCCGATTACGCAAGCTACTACACAGTAGCATCATTACATTATTGAAATAGTGAAATCAGAACAGTAACCGACAATCTTCTCTGGTTTAAAGCGAGTCGTTTGCTTGCAACACATAAATCGGTGTGAATTCTGTAGTACACAAGAACTCAAAAATTCAGAAGACTTGTTTTCAAGATGGGCAGTCCAACGTACTGCCACTTCCCTTCTTATCGGGTGCAAGAAGCTAAGGGCCGATCCGGAACAGCGCACGGTCCAACTATGTACCAGCCAACCAAAGACTCAACCGAGACCCCAGGGCCTGGAGCGACAGAAGCTCCTCCACAACACCTTTCGTCACGCTCCCGGATTGAATGTACGCCAGAATGCCTTACTCTCAGGCGATCAAAGTCGAAGGCGGCGATCAGAGATCCTGAGGAAAACTCAGGAATTCCAGTCTCCTTACCGGTCATCCTTTTATGTGATAAACCCCGGTCAGGGTTTTCAAAGGAAATTCGATTCGTTAGTATGCACTACCGCAATGTCATGCCCAAAAGTTCTAGGCATTCATTTTGGGAACAATCTTTTTCATCTTTTTTATACTTCCTTACGCCTCTGAATCATATGATATATCTTCTGATTTTACCATCCAGGAATATCACTGGGCATTTACCTAATAAGATCAACCAGTTAGAATCTACTGAATCGGTGAAACCGAAGCTTAATTTTGATGTAGTCTCATTTGGTGTCCTCAAACTCTATCGTATTCGGCGACTATATGCTTGAGTTAGAACCCTTAAAACATTCAAATTAGAGGTAGTTGGGTCTTCAAAATAGACAAACAAAACCCCGTTATCACTTCAAGTTCGTCAGATCAAATCTGTTGTTTCGTTCTCCGTATATCAGGCATCAGTATCTGATGCTCTCACTATTGTTGGTGTCGGAATCGCGCTAAGCGTCAGGGTTGAGCGCTTGATTCTGAACTAGATTCTGGTTCGTAGCCGAATTAGTACTGTGCGTCTCGTCGATTCAGCACGGTGCTTATTCGCCGTATCCGAGTGAGTGCAGCTCATCCCAACTACAATTAACTTTCTCAACTGGTTCAAAGTTTCCATTCACTGGACATCGTAGTGTTCTCAAGTGGATTTGACGCTCAAGTGGAATCCGTGAACGAATCAGAAAGTGGCGTGGGCAATTCAAGTGCCACATTATCCGATCAAACAGAGAACGGGGATCGACTGATTCAAATTTTCCTAATCAGGGTTTGTACCAGCTTTTCGCACAATACACGAAACAGCTCTAAATGAAAGCACCTATCCCTGTACAATGATGAACTCAGACCACTTTGGCATCAGCTCACTTTGGCAGGGATTCACCTATGACTGCTCAGTGGTCAAAACCCTTGTATTCGAAGCGTGCTTTGTTGCGGGCCAAATTCTTTGTACACCTGGTAAACTACCGCTACAAAGTCGCTGGTGACAGATGCTAACAATGTAACGAAGACGCAAGATACGTATCCAGAATACGGTCAATGCAGAATTTGACGGGCCTCATTTGGCACATTACTGTCAGCTGATATCAGTCCTCTATCTTAAATAGAGGTCACAAGGATAATAAGTCATCTCAAACGGTATAAGGTATCGGGCCCAGATGGACCTCGATCATTCACTTGTGGAGAATTTGGGGTCCAGTGTGGGAGAATGACAGGGTCCAGTCGAAAGGTGTGTCGGTCATGTTAAAAGCATTATATGCCCGCCAGACAGTGCACGGATGGCGAGAATTATTTGTTCAGAATACAGCATCGGACAAGGATAAATAGGATTGCATAAAACGACACATCTAATTTGCAACAACTGGTTAATATTTTCGTGATCGTTTCCTCATTGATGATTGCCAACCTCATAATTTGTTTATCTCTTTTGTGGTTAAATTCTGGTCAAGAAGCCGCTTGAATTCACCCAATCTAGGGTGAATATTCAGCCACTACACAATCAACAGTAAGTCCTTTAATCCAGTGGCGGAAACCGTGGGAATCCAATAACCGCTTCTTGCGCATTAACTAATCACAAAGGTGAGTAGTATCGCACAATATTACAAATGCTACAAATCCTCTTTTAGAGACTTCAAAAGAATTAGTTAATCAAGATTGTTCCAAAACTTCTCGCAGGCATTATAATCCGTTGATTGTTAGCCGCAACTGAACGATAAACGCGTGGTTTTGGACCCGGTTGAAATTGTGCTGACGACCTACTAACTATTTATTAAATGATTGAACACATATTCCCTTCGTCGATTCTGTTTTTTTTTATCTGAAAGCAGCGTTTGACCCAGTCAATCGCTCTTTTTCTGGCACTGCCTCTCCTTGAATGATGGACCCCGGAATTGTTTTTCAGTATTTGGATTTGGGTTCGTATAAATTGTGAAGGCTCATATACTTACATTTGAGTGAAAAAAAAACACTGACGTCAAGCCGAATAAAATATATAACAATTTCATGTAACATGCTACGTAATGAATTTCACTACAGCTTGGTTTAAGTGCAGAACTTCTGGGGCAATCCAAAAGCAACTCTTTCCTTATGGGTTAGGAGTCGCGCCAGGTAGAATAAAGGGGCGCGCTTATAAGTGTTAATACGAGAGGACAGATGTTGAAGGGATAAACTAGTAGGTAGATGGGAGCGACAAGAGGACAGATCCGAATGCAATGGATAAGGAGGGTTGTCTAGAATCTTATTGGGAAATTTAATACAAGACCTGATGTGACCATTAGGAAGTTCTGTGATGAATGAACCTACTCAGATAGATGACACCCAACTGATTGTCACTAAAAACCACGAAGAAAGATTTTGAAGTTTTGTTTTGAAAGACCGGAATACATTGCCAGGGCGTAATAAATAACAATACGGAAAACTCATAGGTGAACAAAAGACGACTAAACTGACTGTGAGGTTCGAAATTAACTGAGTTTACCTAGCTGAAACGAGAGATGTCTCAATTTAACATACAACTGTATGTGAGAGCTCCATCTGAGATTACTGTCGATGAAGACAGTGAGATACTTAACAATGGTCCCTATAGACACAGGGTTACAGTTTGGGGCGCAGAGTCCGTTGGAAATGAGGAGCGGTAAAAAATGAATATGCACTTTAGGTACTCAGATGTGTTAATATTAAGACCAGATTGGTTGGAAAACCGTGGAATTTGGAAGAGATTTTCATTGAATGAGTAAATCTCGGAAAATTAGTAAATTGTCTGACATCAAATGATATCGTCAGCATACTTTTGGATAGGTCCAGGAGTTAGAACCGAAAGTATAAAAGAGATACGGAGACACAACAGCACTTTGAAGCACACCGGAAGCATTAACTAGAGATTTTGATGCACTACTTGCCGGTTTGGTGCACAGAACCCTTTCTGTGAAATAATGAAAAACCAATGAGAGCAGCTTTTTCTGAGTTTGAAAAGATACGATCATTGAGAAACAGAACAAACGCGGAAAAATAATCAAGAAAAACACAAC
>UZAN01045405.1:0-24617 GCA_900618425.1 Echinostoma caproni
CCTCAAAGGACCTGTCTGCCAGTGTTTCCTTATCACCTCATGTCCCGATCATATCGTCACCTTACCGTTGTTGTCCTGCTGTCTTCTGTTGCATGCAAAGCCTCGTATCGTCTGGAGCTGTGAGAATAGGAGCCAAGGGAGATCCTGTCGAGCGTTACTGTTCACTACATTGTGCTACGAGAGCCCGGAGTACGTTCGCATTACAATAAGAAGCCGTCATTGAATGCCCAAAAAAGCAGAGCACGAATTGATTTAACCAACATATTCCAATTGCGTCGCTGTGTAGTATACATGACTAGCCCCAGTTCTGAAATAACTGGAAACATGGGCATGTTGACTTCGGGCAACGCAGTTCGAGTTCTCATACAAATAGCATCGTCGCAGAAAGGCCGCACAATCCCCGGACATTCACCGACGCTCTCATTACACAGGTAGTAAACACTTCTCACAGTGGGTTCTCCGTGGAGGAGGCTTCCAGAAAACCTGCAGGATAGGGAAGATAAAATGCCATCATGGATCAAAAGGTCCAGTGAGACATTCATACTACTCAAATCTGATTCAAAGTGACTGCTCCCGTGTCTTCACTACAGCCCGTCCATTTGGCGTTGGGTTTACCTTACTAGTGACCAACGAGCAATTCAGCACAGGGAGATAGCTGATCTACTGACTAAGCTTCCCAATTAGTTTTGTTTTATCTTCAAAAGAACTAGATATCCATCCTGCTTTGGGAGTTGGAAGGGAAGTAAATCTTGAGCGCCTTGTTGTTGGTCTCCTGTACATAATCACCTATATATCGCAAAATCTCTTCCAATGATATGGCAGGTTGTCGACAACTGTCGCTCTCAGAATGCATTCTCGAAAATCATATTTTTAAGAGATTAAGGATGGTATGCCTTCTCGCTTAAGGTTGGTATTCGAAAAGGGTAAGACTCCATTGAATATTATTTTTTTTCATATTTGTGCAGTTTCTGGAGGAGTGAAGTCCAGTCTCATGTTCGTTCAGTTAGTGGCCAGGATTTGGATTAGAATGTAAACGCTAACGTTTCCCTGTGTTCTAAATAGGGATAAGTTAGCTGCCCGGAGAACGGTCATCAGTGCTTAGGGTGCGGCACGTATTAGGGAGAAATGTCAAATAATGTTGAGCAGTCAACTTGGTGGACTCCATGCAGAAGTGACTAACGCAAAATTTGTCGAAATAATTTCAGTCTCTCAGGACGATTTTTACCTTAGCAGATAGTTGAAACGCCTGACTGGCGAGCGCTTGCACTGAATTAAACTTTATTCTTCCAAACTCCGTTTCGAATCACATTAGAATGCTTGATCTTTAGGGATCATCCAATACTGACTATTCATTTAGTCGAAAAGTTTGATGCCATTTTCTATACAGAAATTTCGATATTCTGTCACATGCTTGTGAACTCGTTGGTCACGAATCCTAGTAATAGTAATTTTATTTTCTTCCTTTTTTCTTCCTTCTACTAAATACGCAATGATACAATTTTCAAGAACGGGGAAGCGGCAGATCACAGGGCTGTCATACAACGCACAAGTGGGGGAAATCAGGCGATGATGGTGGGATTCGAACACTCGTCCACCGGGGTGATAAGTATGTGACGTTAACGCCGAGCCATCACCACCCGTATTTATAAGCGCACGATATCACCGTATCATTTACCAATGGAACAACACGTAAAATCTGCTCAGATGTTCTTTACAACTCCTCATGTATTATCAACTTGAAATATCAATAAAATCAAAACCTTATACACATAATGCTAATTTGAAATGTTGGTTGTTACGGACGGCTGAAGAGCTCTTGGCGGATGCATTTGGAATGATGTCCTATTCTGTTTTAATTGGTTTCTCGAAAAGTCCTATCACTGCTGTACAAGGTATGTGTAATCTCGAATAAAGTGTATTCGACTTCATAATGTGTTCTCCGTGATTTACTCCCAGATTTGTCTTTGTTAGGTTCTTACTAGTTTTGTTTTATATTGCCGAATAATTTTATAAGTAGTTTTGATTCACGATAATTCCGGTGTAAATGTAAAACACTTTGCTTTTCACTTTGAAGTGTGTCGGAGTGTATTTGTCTGGCGAATTATATGTGGAATAGGTAGGTTGTTATATGGTTGTCCCGGTCACAAGTGCAACAACGTCACCCATGGAATGTTCGCTGTCAAAGTCAAATTCTCATTCGTAGAAAAGAGTGTTGCATTGAACCTCCACCAGAGAACAATGCCAGCATCAGACAAAATTATGATATGGATACCCAAAGTTTCATTATGGCAAGAGTCCCTAAGTGTACGATGAGATTTCAGGGGACCAGCTTACAAAGTTGAGCAAACCTGCCTTTGTAATTTACCTTTATGGGCGCTTCCGGTTATCGAGATTTGTTTTACACTTAACTTCAAAATGATTCCCGTTTGTACAAGTCAGCCCAAAACTGAATTTCCACGCTTTTATTTCTATTCTCGAGGCTCTGTCCATATGCAGAATTTGTTATTCTCTTACTCAGTGCTTTTCACTATGAGCTAAAATAGGTCCATAGCTGAAAATTCTATTTTGCAGACCTACATACCGACAAATCCTCGATTAAATTAACATAATTCGTTTCTTCTTTTGGAGTATAATAAATGTATTTTGAATAAAATTAATAAAATCCTTTCGATAATAAATCACTCTCGTTCATTCTCAATACATATTCCCGCGGAGCGAGATCTAGAATTTCCGTTTCGTAATTATTTCCACTCGTAAGTCATATCCTTCTTTCATTGTTCCCACCTCTTTCAAGAATTTTAGTTTTTTCAATTAATTGTAGTATGTTACGAAAACGTAGCAAGATTCTCGTCATTACTATTTCACTTGTTTTACCGTTTTTTATTTTTTATTTGCCTTAATCACACACACACACATTTGTTCACCTATTTGATGGTGGACAGTAGCAATTAAAAGAATAAAGGCATGAACTGAGCACGCTACCTGCACTGCAATGCCATGCCTATTACCGCAATTGGACAATTTCCCTACTGGTCAGTTGAGCGTACTTATCAATGGTAACATCATAATTCACAGTGAATCCCATCGTACTTATCTTCCTTCGAGTCTGAGCATAAAAATGCCCCCTTTAATGTCCTGTCAAACACGGGATCTTAAAACTTCAGTACAAGGAGTTGGTATGGTAATTATCTTCGTTCCAATTGTGACAAAAGTCTCCGGTGTTAAGTGGAATGGAACTGCTCCCCATGCTCTTAATTTATGACCAATGGATTACTCGCATCACATTCAGAATACACCAGGCTATTATAAACAACAACTAAAACCACTCAACCAAAAAGCTAACCCACATTGCCCAATCGCGTCACTCTCGAGCACAATAAATTTCCTTGTTGGATATGATTGATCGGAAATGTTGGTGCACAATCCTGAATATTTTTGGTCAAGTTTTCTGTGTGGAATCAAAATGATTCGTATCTAATGATAAGCGTAGCTCATTGTAGGTCTTGGAAAAATGTACAAAATAACAACCGGCGTTTAGAAAAATTACAGGAACAGTTGGTGGATGTTGTTACCAAAGATTTAGATGTCAGAGACAAAAACGATAAAGAAAACTATATAAATTCATCACGTTTTATTAACAACATAGGTTACCGTTTTACATGCATTCAAGTGGTGAATAAAGAAACTAGTTTGGGAAGTAGCAAATTATATTTTCAACAACAAATTTCAACCGGTCATGATCAACGAAAATATAAACAATGTTTCACTTTAATAAACATTCGGAGAGATTCGATTTCAAGCTCACTGATTTATCGCACAAATCCATAGTTTCCGAAAATTTATATCCAGTAGTTTGTCATTGTTACATATGCACTTCCTTGTGATTTCCTGGTAGTTTCGAATTGCTTAGCAGGCATGTTTTATGGCTCAGTGACAAGTGAGGTTTTCATTACCGGCTACCGAGATTCAACTTCCAGCATCAACCAAGATTTCTCTGTTTGGATTGTTTTTTCCTGGATTTGGTGATACAACCCTATACAGTGATTTTTATGATCCATATTTTTCCAAGTAACATCAACGAAAATTATTTGTGAGTAACTGAAAAAAAATTGTTCAGTAAGTTCTGTCACTTGTTTTAAAAAGATCATTCATAATCATCACATTTTTTTATCCATAATGCGATGCCGTCTCAATTGCAACGTCACACAAACGTTATTTGACCACTAAAACCAAAAATACGAGGAATAAATGAAAATTTAGAGAGATGAATCTCCCAGGAGGACAACAATACACTGGCACCAATGTATGTACAGTTCGATTGAAGCAACACAAAAAGTCAGTTGCTCAGGAGCTTGGGTTAAGGCGGTCGATTGCGTGTAATGTAATGTTAGGTTGATTTACACGGTTTAAATTCCACCCACGACACCCACAAAAGGAGTAGCTATTGAGGCCATGCAATAGTGACCTGGTGGGGTGCCAGACTAGCTGACCACTTTGTCAAGTACATACGGCTGCATAGTGCTAATTATTTTATCCACTTTTAGCCCAGCCCTTTCCAATCGATTCCAAATCTGTTAGTACCTGTTCACTACTACTGGATCAAACTATTGTTTAAGTCTGATATCTTCAGGTGGGGAATGCACAATGCCTAATGGGAAACAACTAGTCGATGAATAACGTCACACTATCATTTATTTACATTAAGTGCCACTCGGTTCTTCAGTGCAATTATTCTTCGGGGAAAGTTACTCGGGTTAACCTAATTTCGGTATAAGTTAGACAGAGAACCGAATGTAGCATTTATTGGCCAGTTTAGTTTGAATAATGCGAGCAAATTCTTTGGAGTGAAGTGCCCGCAGCCGAATAAAAACGTCCAATTGGAAATTAGAGAAGTGACCGGAGAAAAATAAGCATTGCACATTTCACAAGCATCTTTACCGAAAATGCATATTTTTGAAAAATCCGTTCTACTTATGTTGGTAACCTTTTGTCTCCTATTGACTGATGTCGTACTAAATTCCATTCTCATCACTTTCTTTTGAAAACGATCTCTTCGCTTGTTCGCTTGACACTTCGTCTTTCGTTGCCAGGTTTAGCCAAAGTCCACTTTCGTCATTGGAACAATTCTATACAACCTGAGTGTAAAGTACCCGTAACCAAACGAGGTCAGCTTTGTTGATTATTCAAGGTCTAAGGCCTACTTCTGCCGATTTTGATTGGGTTGATTCTGCGCTTTTATGCATCGATCAAAGGGGTTTGGGATACGGGTTCAGTTTCCGGGTCGCTGTGTCCTTACACGTTTCAGTGTTTCAGCCACCAGTGAGAACAATCCGATTGTCCAGACGTTATTTGATACTTGAGAATTTCTTGATACTGGTTCGGGTTCCGTTATGTGACAAAAATGATGAACAAATTGATCTAGTATTATTAATGTGACACTCCATACTTTTCAAGTCGAGTGGTAAAGTCCTTGAAACAACCCCATATCAGTCCGGAGTTGAAATCACCCAAACACTGCCGATCTTCTCACTTCTGTGTTGCTTCAATTCAAGCGACGGTGATGGTAGTAGAGTGATTAAATCATTTTAAGTATGGTGTTGTAAATTCGATGGTATAATGTCTTTTAAACGCTGGCATCATCTCCCAAGTTTGTCAGTATGCAACACAGTTATCACTTGGTTTAGGGCCTTATTCATCCTTTTGTGTTTTCGAAATTGCGTTAATCATTGTCGCCGTGTTAAAAAGCCGGTGGCTTACATAAGTGAGCAGTGCTTAAATTTCAAATTTCAATTCTTATTATGGCTAAATAACAAAATCGTTGTGTATTGAATCCCATAGAATTTGTATACACTGAGTTCGGTTGGTAGTACAATGAAATAGCAAATTATGCCGTTCAATCACGGATGTTTTAATGCTTTATGGAGCGGTGACCTGGATGGATTGATGTTAGAGCACAAACAACGTAAGGTAGAAGATGATTCTAGTTACTACAAACTGCGAGTCAGAAATAGTGAAGCATGCAGTCCATCAGACTATTTTGGAGCAAAGGTTTTAATGGATGTCCTCTGAGGTGACCGTTCCTGGATAATGTTATAATACTACACGGGTGGTTAGGTTGATGCTATATTTGATATACGAGAACCATGTATGAGAACGGATCCTTGTGAAATTCCACGGTCAGCTTCAGTCGACAGAGAACTATTGAGTCCAACTAATAAATTTCTTGATCGAAGAAATTGCTCATTACAGTCAAGGAGCACTTCTGGAAGATCATAGTCATGGAGCTTTCGTAGTAGTATATGATGGTTAATTCTGTCAACAGCTGTAGAGAATTCCAAATTGACTAAGTCTACTGTCTCTTCTGCGTCCACTGATCTTGTTCACTCATCTGCTGCAAGTAGCAGAATTATCACGCTCAACCGTTTGCTGCGATATGATGATGGTGCTCATGTTATTATCTCGTCAAATTACAGATACTGTTTAATTTGAAAACGTTGTCCACGCTTTGCAAAACAGTGCCTACATAACCGGCCTTGTCAGCTTCAATAATTAGCTTGAATATCTTTTACAAAATAGCTTTTCACAAAACCTGCAGTCTGTATATTGCATTCTTGTTCAAAGTCTATGCTTAAGTTTAAACATAGATGATTTTTGACTGTTGTCTTTGATTGATTTATTGATTGGGGCCAATCAACAATATAGTCAAATTGACGTTCAGTTTTATCGGCGTATTTCACTTAAGTTGTTAAGGTAGATGTAAATATGAGCTGAAAAACTATCAGTTAATGAAAAGCAGCAACCAGTTCTTGTGCACAACTGCCATTTTAGCAGAAAGCGATGAAATGTTGATGTATCGTTTCGCGTAAAATGCTATCAAATCAGATTGAAAGATTTAAAATGTTATATTCTATACCAAGTGGCTTATCTTATATATATACTCGTAATCTGATGAAGAAATTGAGCAAAACATATTCTTTTGGATTTGTTTTTTGTCTGTGGTGTTTTACCGTACAAAAAGATAAAACAAATTCAAAAATATAGACAATGAGTCATTTCCAAATGGTTTATCACAATTTAACGGCCACGCGATACCGGTTCTTCGTCGGTTCCCCTCTCAAAAGCTAACCCGTACAAACAATTGCCTAAAGCATTATTTTCTGTAGTGTCGTTTTGTTGTCCAATTGGGCCCCATTACGCTCCAGATTGCAATGGTAAACGAAAGGTTATCGCCAGCAAGGAAAACTGATTACACAATGTGATCGATCAAGAATGTTTGCGGATTTAGAGTATAAAGAAAATTAAAAATTGTCCTGTTGAATTTGTGGTGATTCACTAGAAAGATGCTTGTTGATGGTGAGCAATTTCGGAACGAGATAACAAACATGATACGGGATAAAACTGAACAAGTACAACAAACATTACAGGACAAATGCGCTTTTCGATCACCCTGAATGAAATGTGATCAATCATGAATGAGCTGGTCTCTCGTGCACACTGGCTGCATTAATTGTGAATAAGACCAAAGACCGTTACGCAAGAAGTGCGTGACTTATCTTTGCATCGACACGTGCGTGAGCCGAACAACTCTTATCTGATCAAATACTTTTTCAACCCGTTAAGTATTCATGGTTTCCCAAATGGGTCACTTTAAAACTATCGGGTTCAGTGGTCAACTGGAATAACTTAGAAAACAGGTTGATTAAGACAGGGCAACCTGAACATATCAAATAGTGAAGAAAAATTATTGGGTACGGGTAAAACTAATTTACAGTAATCATTATTATTCATGAACTATCAAAATGAATTTAGAGCAACGTTTTACTGCCGCTGCTGATAATAGTGGTACAGGCGGGAAATAGAATATTGGGAAAGTCAACCACATAAACAGTTTGACGGTTCTTTTTGGTCGACCATTGTGTCCATCCGGCACCGTTTTAAGGGGGGAGGAGCTAATAAACTCTCAAATCCCCTTTTACCCCCCAACCCCCATAAAACGGCTGAGGGTGCAGTTTTCTCGAAGTTACTCGTCAGGACACAAATGACACTAAATAACCGGGAATAAAACGTCGTCAGACAGTTCGTACAGGATCTGTTTAAAACGATGTTTCGATAGAAATTCAATTACATTCTGCATTATACGCCGGTTGTTTGTTCCCGTCTACTCCAAAAGCAATCGATAGGATTTTCAATAAAGCCAGATTCACTCAAAACATGTGTGAAAACAGTGCCTACATATTTGCAAAAGTTATACATTGCAGCAGCTGTCACTTGTAATCCACTGGCTCGGTCAACTGGTCAAGTCAACACGACATNCGGAACAGCTTCTATAAGCGGATCACAAAGCCGTTATTCCAAGTGTACAGTATTTTCTGCGTTCCTAGTCTAGTGACGTTTCTGACATCAGCGGATATGTGTTGCAATTGTACGCGGAGGACTGAAGTTCTCCAGGGTAGTGATTTTGTTCATGTTTGATGAAAGTTAAAATTTCAATTCCATCCTCGAAGACTGCACTCATCTAACTTTAGTAAATCAACATTATTGGCTGTACATCCAGGAGTATAGTGGGTTCTGTTATTCGAACAAAACGGCAGCATAAAATGTTAGCAATAGGTGTGCTGATTAAAAGTTGAACCGCATGGTTCTCAATAACCGTCATGGATTTTGTGGGATAATTGATTCATTCTTTTAAGGTAATTTCAAATTCTTCCCTGAATCAACTGAGTTATTACATTATTCACTGTATATCTCTTCGCTCAAAATCAATTGTACTTTATAGGCAAGAATGGCCCAAATGATATCACAAATGATTTTTTCCATTCAAGCGATTCGTGCTTGATAGTGAAAGATTCCTGGCTTATCCAGATTACGCCGCATTTTTAATAAAGTGACCTAAATCCATGTCTTCATGAACAAACGTAGAATCATTGTCGAGGCTTTGAAACGAAGCCTCTCAGAAAATATTCATAAAGTGTATAATGGGAACAAGCGATCATGTGATCAGGGTTGTTTTATGCCATGCTCTGAATCATTTTCAGTATCTCTGTATCTGTATTACGTAGGACAAACGCCATAAATAGGAATTGTTTGATAGCAAACGTTTTCTACTTGATTGGCAGATTGGAAACAATTGGAGTGCGGAAAACTTTCAACGGAATTTAAACAATTTGAATCTGAGTCCCCAAATAACGACCTGTTATTTGACCAGAAATGCGTCCAGAAATAACGCCAGGGTTTGAAGATGTAGCGGTTCCTATAAAATCGATTTTCAGGAAATCTATTCCATAAACAATCGATGAAAGCCTCATCTGTCCACAATATTCGCGTATATTTTAAATCCTTAGATATATTTTGACTACATTTCCAACGGTTGGTCAATCGAGATAAACTTTCATTTGTAAAGTCAATCGAGTAAATGAATGGACCGAATCGGTTATATTTTCTCTAAGAATTTGAAATAAATCCCCTGAAATGATCGTTGTAAAAAACACTGCATCTGAAAAACAACGTTCACATTTAGTAGCCGGAATTATGGCACATTCCTCAAAAGTTTCTGCAATATTGGTAAACAGAACTTACTACAAACGTTGTCTCTCATTGCGTCATAGTGAGGTCTGTTGTAGCAATATTTTAGTTGACGTTGGCTTGAGTGCCATGATAAAGCTTTTGACGCAGCGTAGCATGGAAATTCAGTCTTCCTGCTAAATGGTTCATGTTTCGTCAGGGTGTTTATTATAGTCGGTCATTCATGTAATGTAAAGTAAATAAAAGGATGAATTGTGTTTCATGTCCAACAAATTGAGATAATAGACGGCTAATCGCTACTTCTGTAAAATGTCTCATCAGGAAAGGAGTGAAAATATACTTCAACAAACGTAACAACTGACTTTCAAAAGTTGACTTTGAGCTGCGCGACATGTTTAATACGCGTTTCACAATATAACCATGCCGAGAACCACAATGTTTGAGTGGTGCGTTAATCCATTCACTTATTACTTGACCCATTCAGGTATTTCGATGTTAATACACATACTTTTGCGGTTAATCACGGGAATTTCTCTTGCAAGACCGAAATGCGGAGGGCGAAAACCGATCAGATCGAAGCAAGGTGGTGACAACATTCTACTGCCATTTTTGATCGAAATCACTTATATAGTCCGGGAGGATCAGCTGTAGTTTCTGGTAAGCAACATTGGGGTAATGATGCAGAAACGTGAATTACAGCAAGGGTTATTCGATGTCAAATCCTTTTTCACATTCTGGAATTCCACCATCAAATTCATTATGCTCCTCCTAAACACCCCGGATCTGAATGTAATCGAAAACAGAAATAAGATACGTACCTCGAGAATGGTTGTCATAAACAGTTTGTTCTGAAGGATACTGCTATATGCGATTGGACTGCAAAATTGCTGGATTTCAAGTCAAGACGACAGGTTCACTCGCTCAAGCGTAAAAGAGAGGAACACCAAGTTGAAATTAAAATACCTGTGTTATGCTTCTTAGTTAATTTGTAACTAAAGTCATTTCACATTTTATACAGAGTTTTCGTTATGCTACAAATGAAGCACCCTAAGGTGCCATCAAAACAATGAAATTTTACTTTTATGAGACATTTTACCGATAAAAGTGACCGTATACTGCATACGATATGGTGCCTGGTGTGGAGTATTGCCATACACATTCTGTGAATGACGTTTAAAATGCTAGGTATTAGGGGCGGGGGAGATATCTAACAACATTCAAGGTGTCAAATTTAAGTTCAAACTTTTTTCTGGGAAAAACTTACAAGAACTTCGCTTATAAAATCCCATAAGGTGTTTACACTTTGGGTTCGGAACACGATTCGAAAAATCACAGTTAATCCATGTACGTAAAAGAGTAGTGTAGTATTTGTGATGAGCAGAGGGGTGGGTGTTGAAACATAAAGTTTGCCAGAGCATCATCAAGATGACGTTTGAAAGGCACTGTTTTTCGTGTAAAGACCACGTGACGTGGTAGAGAATCACGCGTACTACATGGTCTGGCTGCAAAAGATTGGCATCTGAAGTCGAGACGGCTCTTTTGGAGTGCCAGCTTCAGTGGATGCCCTTTGAGATGTACATTACTTAAGAGAACCAAAAGAGATCTACTTGATTGGTTGGGCTGTTGAAAACCCGATACAGTAAGATTGTATATTGAGACGAATATAATCGTTAAGCCGTATAGCCGTCGTACAAGTTGGGTCCAGTTCATATATATGCATGAATATGTGAATAGTGTAGCACACTTCAACACACGTTTCGTATTGTTTCCATTCAATCCCCTAAGAAGAACTGATTTATCAGTTCATACAACTGCTGTTCAATCTGTTTGACTAAACGCGACTAATAGGGAAACAAGATAATATATAATATAATATAATATACAATATAATATAATATAAACGCACATAAACGTTTCATCTCCTTTTCACGAAACCAACGTTATCACGAAAGATTCAATTGGTTAGAATAATGAGACAATAATTTTCAGAAAATCGTTGCATATGCAGATTCAAGGAGAACCATTGTTTCAAAACTCTCGGACCCTGACCGTCTGTTTCCTGTTGCCAATCGGCCTGCTTTGCATATTGCGCAATACTTTGAGTCAAATGGGCATTGAAAGCCATGATAACCCTAAGTATTTTCACTTCGTGAGAATTGAAATCAACATACACTTAGCTCTGATAAAGCCAGCGGTGATTTTATTCATAAATTCCGAATGGTGAAACTGAGTTTGCACTCAAACTATTTCCACAAATATGATTTACACTTGATCGCACAGAATGTAAAAAAAATTCTATGCAAATCTTTGTTTGCAGTCCTTGCTCGATGTGTATTGCTTGGTTTAGGTTGACCCAGGTGAAAGCTTCAGCCTTGGACTGAGGTATTATTGTGATATTATAGATGCACACTGTAGTATACTTAGAGAAATTTGAGCGTACATTTCAGGTTGCGTAAGTTTACCAGCTGTTGATAGAGTTGTTACAGTTGTCGTTGTTGAGAACGGTAAAACATTGTTGATCTGTGAAACGTTCAGTAGCATTGGTGGGATTCGAAACCAAGCACAAACGCCGCATACGCGTCTGTACAGCGCATGCTATGCCAGCTGAATTAGCTGGTTGTGGGTAGTACAGTACTGGAATCTACCGAATAACAATTTGAACAATGTTATATTCTATCGATTTAGTAGTTTTGCTGAGATTTATTAAAGATATTCAGAACGGAATACGTTTAAGGAATCCTGCTAGCCAATAATACTATGTGCTGTGAGTGCTTTTGTTCTCTTGCAAACAAGGGTACATTACAATGTTGTTGAGGGAAATCCAATGCAAGCTACTCAAGGCCTAGCAGAGTCTTAGCCGCTGAAACAACTTAGGATTCTTGTTCAAATAACTGGAAATAAGCATATCTTTATCGGTGGATTATCCTAAAATTTGAGTTTTTATTTTTGAAACATGATTTCTGTTCATCAATAACTTATCACTTCGGGCTCTGCTTCCCTTTTGCTGTTACCACGTAGCTACCGAAAACACAATAATCAATGGTTGACGCAGAAAATAAGTGGTACATATCATCCGAGTCAAAGCAGTTTATGGCAATATCAGGGATTTTACTTCCCATCACTCAATTTTTATTACACCCTTCATACCAGTGGTGATTTCAGTCATTTGGGAATGTAAAAATGACCGGTTGAACCGTCAGAGAAAGAGGAACGACCTATTTCCCTTTAGTACCATGCATTATGAAAACAGGTTCGAAAAAGCTTGAACGATTACCTGGATTTTGTACTTTCAATCAAGTTTCATCGTATCGCGAAATTGCAACTGGGAAATCTCTCGTTTTCACGTCAGAGCATATATCTTCCTTCCCTTCATGTATTTGCTAATCAACAAACTTTAGCCCGAAGATAAGCATTATCCTCGAGATGTGGATGTCCTGTTATTACATTGACTGAATTCAGTATGGAAACGAGTCACTCACAGAGCAACACCCGTCGGGATGAATGATCATTGATGACAGTCAAACGTGAGAAGAAATCGAACGGATAGACCAAAACCAGTTCAGATTGTTAGATACCGTGAATGCATTTTTACAATTTCCGTTTTGGGTTCAAACAGCATTAAATAAAATCAATTACCACACAGGTGTTATGATAATTAAAGCTTTCAGAACTGAGATTGTGCGCTTATGTAGCCTGTCTTCAAATCCGCCCGGTGTCTAAATTATTCTTCAAGATTTACCACATGTCGGTCCAATATTCCTTTTCAGTGGCATCCGTGACGTATGGTATGACACGTTTGACAGATTTAACTGGGAATTGTATGAGCCGTCTTTTTGTGTTATATTTAAAAAAACATTATATGAACTTTTCCTTATAGGTTTCACTCGAAGCGACGAAAAACTAATAAACGCACTCCTTACCCACCGTGATGTAGATTATTCTTCGTCCATAAAGACGAGACATTAGGGGAAATTCAAAATATGTGGGAAAACATTCAAACCTGGTATTCGATGTGCAAACTAGGCAAAAAGGATAACTCCCATTCGTGATCAATAATTGAATGTTTGGCGGAGTGAATAGAAAGCTTTGACTTTGTTCAATAGCACATGGACACAAGAAGTTCTCGTGATAGGTTCCAGTTTCTCAAATATTCTCGAGACAAACGCAGCAACATCTCTATTATCATTTAAATATTCCAAGATCTTTCGCTGCTGTTAGACAACAAATCAAATACGCATTAGTATACGAACAGTTGTGAAGCATATAATTATATGATAACGTAGGGCACACTTGATTGCATGATTCACTTCAACGGTACGCGTCGAAAATCGAAAACAACCGTTGCGCAACCTAATACGTTTTCGGGTACAGTGAAAACTGTTATAGATGATCCTGCGGACATTTGGGGACATACCTAAGGAATGTTTTCAAAACAACTAACACAGACAGTTCAATACAGTTTATAACTTTTGTTTTCAAAGGTATACAGATAAGGTTTGTCCTTTGCACCATCTAAGTGCACAGTGCGGTTCAAGACTGGTGGGAGCCTGTGCTCGCACACAGCTGCTGTAGTGATCAGCTGTAAGTGACTGAGAGTTTTGAGTACATCGGTAATTTGGTCGCAGTTGTTAGTAAAGTTGGAAAAAGATCCCTTCACGAATAGCGAATACTAGGGCAGCCTTTGCCAACCTGCGACACCTATGACGGCGTCATGAAACCCGACTGTTAATTAAGTAACATGTGTAAATCGCCACGGTGAGGATGACAATCGACTTTCTATATTCAACAACCGTTGTCTCTGAAGCATTGCCGGTGGCTGGTGGGAACATCTTGTGAGGAATAACGAGCTTCGTCGTCGTGTGTTTTGTGGGGATAGTTGTTCTCTAAAACAAGTTATCGCTCTACATCATTTTCGATGGTTTGGTCAAGTTTGTGTATGCCTCCAAATCGTCTTTCTCTCCCTGCTCATTTTGCACTTGCTGGGGAAGTCTGGAAGGAGCGCCGCGGCGGTCAGACCATGATACGGCGTAGCGGTAAGAAGAAACTATCTTCAGCTTTGGCTTGCCTTTAAGGTTGAGACCTGAGGAATCAAGATAGTATTTCCTTAGATATGTTAAAATATATGGCTAAGAAAAAAATGTAATGGCACGAATGATCTGCGATCTGCTTGCTGAAATTCTATGCCTCATACGAAAAAAATAAGCTAGGACCAACAGCTATCAAACGCTGTGCGGTGAAAGAAACAAAAAGGGTTTTATTGGTATTTATTTTTAATTGTTTGATATGCATTTCATTCTGTTTTGTATCTCAACCCCTGCGTTCTCTGTTATTCTTATTGTTGTGTTGGCACCATGCTTGTTTCTAAGTCGGTGATGTATACACGCATGGACAGCAAACAGAGCTATTATGCTTGTGAGTGTTCTGATTGACTTGACGGCTCAGTCAGAACAAAGCACTTTCCCGAGGACAGAAATTTATTGGATAAAACGACAAATCTTCCACAGAAATATCCCCTGGTACATCGTCGTTATCTGAACTGCGGTGAACTATTCAAATACAGGCGGACCAATATTTACTCCTGTTCAGTATGTCGCAACCGCAAGTGAACGGGGAATTATAAACAATTTCAAACTTCGGAGGAACGTTACCTTCCAGTAATAGGTTTATGAACCCTGTATTGGAGCTCACAATTTGCAAAAGCCTGTGGTTCTATTTACTGTGATACTTTGATTCGACATGCATCAGCATCAAGGGATAGGGAAGAAATCAATTGATAATGAACACATGACCGACGAACTTCAAAGCTTTGACAGTTTACATCCAGGTTTGCATCGCCACACCCACATAAAGGTGGAACGCGTTGTGCAGTAGAAATATGGACGATCAGAAGTTTGTGAGTAAAATGATCTTAGAAATTCAAAGTCCTTCTGAGCCATTTTTTACCAAAGGCGGGCAAATAAATTCAAATCATATTTGGATTGAGGGTGCGCAGTAATCGAAGATGGATGTTAGTAGCAAACTCAGCACGTCATTTCACGGGCAAGTCTGATTCATACATAATCAACCCTGTTAGAAAAAAACGTACATCGTTCACGGATATTTGCGAATCAGTGATACGCACCTTAACGATGGAATAAGCCATTGTAACCAAATATATGGTAATAATAGGAATTGCAAATAATAATCTTCCATCTGAGTCTTTGAGTGTTATTACGTGGTTGTTGCCAGCCTCGAGTTTTGACTGTTGCGGCGAGTATTATCGGCGACCTGGTGGTAGTACGTCTACAAACAAGCCATTGCTGGAGTTTCATATCACAACATGCTTTTATTATCCAGCTATTTTATGTTGATTGAAATAAAAGAAGTATGATGTAATACCGGTAATATCGGTATCATCTTCAATGGGGTTTCTCAAGAATGCAATTACACTTAGTATAATTTCATGATATCTGATCATAAAATGTGTAAATGTGATAGTCCTGGTAATTTGAGGCCTTTGAGTCAATTTATTCAATGTTTGAGTGCCGTCGTGCTGACAGTCATCTCTATCGGATAATCCTTTTAAACAGCTTCGGAGTTACCTACTTTTTTGCTTTTTAAGTTTTGTCATTAAGTATTATCATTTCGTTTGTATCTTAGCAATATTTTAAATTATCAAGAGAGAAACTTGTTATTTTAGGCATCCGCTGGCACAGAACTCACGAAGGTTACTGAAAGCTTAAAGGGGAGCTCATCAAACCCGACGATACACAAAGAATCTCCGCCAGATTTACAAGAGCCGTAAAGAAATATCTTGATCAGCAGCAAGTTAGATTTCATAGGCCGGAGGTAGCGATAGGCAGACGCGGGGCGTAAGCGGCAAATAACTTAATCGCCACTGCGTCAACCGGGAAACCAGAAGCAAAACACATAACATTGTGTACGTGGGGTCACAACATACATTTGAATACTGAGCGCCCAAGACACACAATACGTTGCAAACATCGTGAGTTGTTTACATCATCAATCGAACGAAAGAAGAAAAAACAAGACAACCATCCCCAAAAGTAAACTAAGCAACGATCTGATCGGAAAGCTGCTAAACTTAACCTATGCACGCGAAATTGTGAGAGAGCTTGGGCAGCTGGAGGTAACATAAGGCTCCAGTAGTACACCCGCAGGATAACTTGTCATTCGGTAGAATGTGGGTCAAATACTTCCCCCGATCGATACAATACGACAATCCTGTGCCTAATGAAACAATACGAATGGGTTCAAAAAAACGGCTCACCGTATCTAGGAGCAGCTCACTGAGATCTAAAAGCTCTATTTGTCCCGTTGGTCTATTCCAAGCAGGGCGTATTAAGTAATAATCCAGCTAGGCTTGCTTATGAACCACAGCCAACGAAGCCCAAAGACATCTCAAAAGGTAATTGGTTATACCCAAGGTCAGTACCCCTAAAAATGATTGGTTAGCCTCACTGTGTTAAAGCTCATCTTTAGACCACAAATAGAATTTTCCGACTCCTATTTTCCTTCGTTTCAAGATTTATTCCAACCAGACGTTTTTTATTACACATCTAAGTGTGATGAAAAACAAACGGTGAAAGCCCGCTGTTCAGTTCCTCAACCCCGACCGAACCTCCAGAAAACGAGGATGCAAATTACTAAGGACTCATCTCTAGATAATGGTCACCAATACCTAACCCGCCTTCTACCACTGAAGCAACATCCATGAAAGCCCAGGAAGATCTTTTTACACTCATAAGGGCGATCGAAAATCATTGTTGTATCGTCTTCACTTGGAAAACGAAGCCGGCGCTCATAAGATATTTGCACACGTCGCAGGCTATCTTCATGCTTCGAAAGCACCAGAACACCATTTAGAGTATAAGCAGCAAGTTAGCATTAAGATGTCACTTATTTACAAACAGAGTAGGCCATACCCGGAACAAACTGTCACATCTGGTTGATTATTCCGTACTGGAGGACTACGAATTCGAGCTGAAAAAGGCGGCATGATATCTTTTATTCGTGGATCTGCTGAGCTATCAGCGCTAATTGCATTGTGCTAAGAAAATTCACACAACAGATACTGCGCCACCTCTCTGCCTATTCTACCTTCCAGATATTACTCAACGTGCGGAGTACCGCAGTAAGCTACTACACTTGCAGACGAGTCGAACGGAACTCATTAGTACCAGGGCCACCAGCAGGCAAAGGTCTCTCTGTGCCCTGTTATTTGTATTTGAGTTGAAGTACCACGCAACATCAGAAAATACAGCAAGGCGACACGATCAGTCGGTTACATGAAAACAAATATCCAGTTAGTAGAACAAAGGATTTTTTCAATGATTATCTTTTGTCCTTTTTTTCAAAGCTAACGTGTGTCGCACTAAATTTCTATGGAAGAGAACTAATCGTTGTAACATAATAATAGGTTCCAAAACAAAATGGAAGTTGATTGATTTGGTTACGTATCCACTGTCAGATTCTTTCTTGTTTTCCCACACATGTTGCCTGCGAACAAAACTCCCCAAAAGTTGTTTTACAAAACAAATCCTCAGATTAGCGTAATACGTTTTGTGTTATGGTTTACTTGTATGTATGTACTTGTATGTGCGTTTGTATATACAAATTGGGGAAGTGCAACATTTGGTCAATCGACTGCCCACTAAATGCGTATGAAACCGCATCACATAGCAGCCAGGGTAAGACTCACTTTTGCATGACTGAGGTCAAGTATTGAGGTCTAGGCCACTTATTTGATCTGCAAAGCGATCCTCTTACGTGCACCGTAGATGATCCTCAAAACGGTTGAAACAACAATTTTCAGCTTATAATAAAGGTGCTGAAATCTTTGTACACGGATTGTTCACGAACCATGTGAGCATTACATTGTACCAAGTTATTTACGATCTATTCCGCAAATCCGGCATTGGCTACTATTGGTTTTTAAGTGCTCCAACATGTATCGATTCAGCGATATTCGACTATCAACCACCATCAACCAAGGGACGTGTTAGGAATGCCGTGTTGTCAACATCAATTATTGAATATCGGGAAGCCATAAGGTTTGATACCGTAAGACTTCGAGTAAACTACAATTTCCACAGTGGAACATACTAACTTGTTTTTTGTATCTCTCGCTTTCTATCAAATTCGCCGTGTACAAAAATAATATGATTGTTATAAATATGTGTCAATAGTTAATTCCCTTTACACTTATTAGGACTACTACTTACCAAATTGCGGCTGTATGAAAGGATCGATGACCAAACCGGGTATTCTATTACGTCTCTGTCAACGTCCTTCAATGATTTGCACTGATTCACGGTGGAATCATATCCGGTTTACTTTAAAGCAGCATTTGTGCTATGGGTTCGAATTATGTGTATCAAATTGGGTTTTGAATACAACTACAATCAAGCCCATGCCGCGTTTAAACTATAACCTCGAACGCGACCAGTTTAATGCCCGCATTCTGGTATAGCTATTAGACAAAGCAGACCGATTCATGATAATCTCGCATTTATTTTGATTGCTGGATTGATCCAATTCGGGAACGCATCGAACTTGCGCTGCTTGTCTAATCCACACAGAGCTGCGACATACACTGTGTGTTCGCCATATGGGTTTTACCGTTGCATCTGTCGTCGTTTGAAGCAACCGATTCGTGTTATCTGTTTTATCTAAAACCAAATGAAACAAACAAACTCCAAAAAAAACAGTCCTTATGATTTTACAAAACTAACTGTATTGCTTAACTGGTGAATCAGACACTAACCTGCAATATGTTGAACCGGTTATGTTCCTATTCAAAACCTCTTGTAACGTGGGGATAAAGGAACATTCGGGTGTTTTCCACAACCGGTTTCGAAAATCAATTAATCCTTGTGCCTAATGATTTTGTTTATTTCCTTATACTCACGATGTACATACAACGGGACATGTTCAACGAACTGTGCAAACAAATATAAGTTTGTGAAAGTTTCACCGGATGAACGTGCTTACACATGATCTACGGTCAGACGGGCAATTCAAGACAATCCATCCCCTGTCGTTAATTAGCGACTGACTAAAAGCCAAATCAGACCACAACATAAACCTCTACTTTTGATGTCTTGCCTGAATATGCTGTTGGATATAATACATTTGGAAAGGATGATAACACGGATATTTTTCATAATGAATACTTACCAGTGTTTTGCTCGAGAGACATACACACTGATCCGCACATGACGCCAATTGCATCTTATATCACTGTTTGCGGTGCATGTACCACGTCTTTGGCTCCCTCAAATCTGCAGCAAAACGTTTGACCTTTACCCGACGCTATAGTCAACCTTTATAACACTTAATAAATATATCCCGTAATATACCAATTCATCGATAATTGATACTTAATCAAATATACAACTGATTATTATTGAAACATTTAGAGCATTTATGATAGTTCGCAAATGGGTGAATATTGAATGTTCTAGCGGTGTTTCGCATGATCTTTGATCATAACTCTTTATTGTTCACTGCATCATGTGGTTTAAAGTGTGTTTCGTGAGCAGTATTATGTAACCAGACATTACGTCTCTCTAGATGTATTCCAATATATATGAGGCTGTATCCGCTTCTACATCTGAGCTGCGGTTAGGCCACTCAAAAATGCTACATCGTAATGTGTAATTATTTGTCAGTGTTTGAATCCTCAGGTGTAAAAGGTAGAGTTCGACTTACATCTTTTAAAATATGCTTATGAGGAGTCTCCGTAAGATGTTATTTGATCCCTCTTACAAACGCGTTCAGTTTTAAAGATGGTGAACCTCTTAATATATGGTCACATTCAACCAAAAGTTCAGTGTTTTCAGAATAAAGCCCCACGTCCAACCCCGTCCATTTCATTGATGGTTGATGATTAATATTGATCTCCCTAATAGAATTTAGGAATGATGGTAACCAAATCTGTCTGAACCAGTACCATTGAGTTCATTGACATAAGAAAACCACCATAGGAAGAGTTGAAATTAGAATTCAATTTTACGTGTTTTCGTCTAACAATAAACTCTCGTTTTTTTTTAGATTATTTGTCGAGAAAAGTAATGTAAGTTGAAATGAGTGCGTCGAATATGGTATTTCTATTGATCATAGTCGGGTTTTCAACTTTAACTCTACCACACCGTGTATATGCAGATGAGAAATTAGTTGTTTATACAAACAGCAAATACCATTAGTTCGTCATCACACTGTTTGCTCTGTTACCTAATTTTCAGCTTGATATGGCTGCATAACCAATCCAGATCAAGTAATTCACTTGTGAACCACACGGCATGAATGACTTATATAAAATTGCACATTATTTTGAGATTTTATAATTGAACGCTCTAGTTTGAATGGAAACATGATTAGTAAATGATCCATAATAATTTCGCCAAAATGTGATCTCATATGTTGTAACAAGCAAAAAGAGTGAAAGATTCTTCAACCTACTGTGGTTTTTGAACTGTCTGAAAAATGAAATGCATGGTATTTATTATTGAAATTATTTAAAATATTTAGAGCATTTCCTAGAGCTCTGGAACTTATCTTACATGAAACCCACGTGTTTATTGGAGAAAGGATTTTTGATTGTTGCATCTTCTTTTGATGAAAAGTTTACAAAAACAGAACATTAGTTAAGTGGTACTGGTAATCATTACAACTCTCAAGGTAAATCACTGGATCACTGGGAAAATGTCACAATAGAGCAAATACAATCAAGGTGTGATTTCCCTTCTTTGAGTGTGGTATATTCCCAAATGTTATTGCTATGGCCAGTGATTGCAAGGTTTTGGATGAGCAGCGTTTTGAATGCGTTTCAGACAATATTTTTAGAGTACAACTATGGGAATATCACTAATCCAAATTTTTTTTAAGAAGCTCCACCGTGAATGCCTCTCAGACTGAAAGCATGCATTGTAAACGACAGATTTATTATTTCAGTGGTAGACTTGAAATTTGTGTTGAATAAAGCCTTCCTAATTGGCTCAGATTGCTGTTTACCATTTTGCAGTGATCGGTTATTATTCCACAACTCAGGTATGCTTTCGCATTGGTTTGCTTTATATACAGGGAATTCACTCAGCTGGTACCCACAGGGTGTCATAAATTGCCCTGGCTAAAACTGGCTGCAAGCTTTGCACCGAAAGTGTAGTTGAAGCCACTTACGGTTACGCATAACCAGTTATTTTTCAAAACGTTGAAATCGATGCTGTATGAAAAGTCTACAAATAATGTAAATTAATTTTCTGTGGCGAAAATGCACTAAAATGAGTGCGAGCAAGAAAATAACGGGCATGGTAACTATTTAGGCGACTACTGTCGATCACGTGAATGCTTGGCTCCAAGAAATCCTGATTAGTCAATTAGATATTTCGATTTGAAAAAGTGGCAAAAGTAACGGAATGAAAAATTATGGAATCCACAGAATTCTTTGTATTATACACTGTAGACCTCCAAATAAATTGTACTTGATAAGCTACGGCTACGGCCTCAGTAAGCCGTAACAACCGCCCCGTTTTCTTTTGGTTTAACAACCGGAATGTTTGTTTTTGATCGATGCAAAATTTGCAGTCCAATATATGGGGTAATAGAGCTGGGGGGATCTTCGAGTCATTGAGGCCGTCGCCATTCGGCGTCACAAACCAGACTTCAGCAAACAATTGGACTTTGTGGCCAACCTAACCCTCCCATGGTAGGGCGTTCACCTTGATCCAGGTCGATGAACATGTTCTCCCACCTTATCCCTATGTTCGACCGGACTACGGTTGGTGACATTTGATCTTTGCACTGATTTTTCCTAGTCCAGTGTTTTTTGATGTTTCAAGATTTGTTATTGTCCTGATCGAACTTTCACATGAATGTTTGTACAAAACGGAAGAGATAACTTGAAACAGTTTAATTGAACCTGTCCTGTGACGATGCTTGTTCTTGCTCTTATGAAATTCTTAAAGGGAACGGGATGTAGGATATTTATTTATTCGGAAACTTGATTAAGGATTTTTTGGAAGAGAGTACGCTCCTGGATATTTTTGTTCAAGCCATTTTGAACTCGGCTCGAGCCTTGCAAATAGTGGAAACATTTTCGGAGAATGGATTTTAGCCGTTGCATACAATAATGTTTGTAGGCGGAGGGAGGGTTGCACATAAACCTCAGTGAGTTTTTCTGGACTCTCTATAGCGATGTGCAGATGCATCATCGCGTAAGGAAGATGACTAATTTCATCTTCCGCCAGTGCTGTTGCACTAATTGTTCACTACACACGCTGACGTGACCTGTAGTTTATCGGAAGTCTTGCTGATGAGCGTAACCGACCGGTTTAGGCACATCCCAGAAAACCCCTTCGCATTAAAGATGCACGCAAACTTGAATGTAAGAGGACGGTATCACTTAAGTATACATTTTACCGCATATTTTATTTGCCATGACGAAAGGATAGTTTATTTCCTTCTCAAATTACAGACTTACAGTCTGCGATTGACCCAATTTGGTGCATGTTGTATTCAAAACCAAAAATGAAGTTGCCGGTACTATTCACACATATCTGTCCGCTGATTTTGTGTTGGATTGAGCCCCACTGCTTTTCGAGAGCAATTCAGACTTCATAATAACATTTTGATGAATTCGATGTTTATTTCGAATAGTCTTTATACAACGAGCCAAAAGGCTGCAAGCCATGCTGTAGCAACACTAAGCACACAAAACGGCTGCACTATGGATCTAAAAGTGATAGAATTGTGCTCTCAAATAGGTCATGTTTTTCATTTATAATTTCTTGTTACACAGAGCAATATATGTTTTTCTACACCACCATTCATAGATCTTTAAGCCACGGTTGGTGTTGAAACAAGCAACGGCTAGGGTCTTTGATTTCTGTTATATATCGTTATCAAAGACTTGTTTAGTTAGAAGCAACGACAATATGGTTGACTGGTGCCAAACTCTTTTCTAAGATAAGATGTTTCGTGTGGAGACAGCTTTCGTGGCGCCGGGAGTAATGTTATTGTGACTAAGATATCCGATTGTGCTATGCTGTATCAATTTGGTTGCTGATTTCCAGTACTGAGCGGCATGGAAGATAAACAATAATGGCAAATGTGTTTAGTTTTAATCACGCCAAACCTGCTTGTGACAGAGGATTTTTTCAGTACAAATGTCAAATTTACTAGGTAGCTTGAAATGTTAAAGCTGATTTGGAGCCAAGTATACGTTTTCAGTTAAATCTATGCTCCATTTTAAATACAGAAATAATGAATTAGTTTTTCCAATCAACTCCTTTTTCTTTCAGAAACAAAATTCGGCATGAATCGATCATGTTTAGTTCAGAGTGGTGGATGCACGTCCATTGAACTGATTTTTGAAACCCCATCGCCAATAGTACCGGAGCTTGGTACCTGACTGTGTAACTAGAGTAGATAGATTACTTAGTTAACTTTGCATTAGTAAACGTTTAGAAAGATCATCTATCACTGAGGTGTTTACGTCACTGCAAACAATTCACATTTGCAAAACTGCTGCTCTATTTCAGTCAATCAAAGTCGCGTACATCTCTCGTCCCATCGCCGCCTTGATCGATTGTCATTTGTGTATCGTTTGTTTTAGGTGGCAAGTACCATACTGGATTTAATGCAATCAATTTTCATTGCGAAATTCGACCTTATATTTGAGCAGTGAATCCACCAATGTGCGCGTATTGGCAGCATTATAAAGTCATAAAGTTTCTGACTGCACGAATACGTAAAAAGTGGTATGGGATATTCTTTCGAATTCATTGAAATAGTCTTTGAATAAAAGTAAATCTGACCCTTTTCTCAGTTTATGAGCATCTTTTTCAACACAACAATCGTTGATTCGAATGAGGCTCACTCGAACTTCCCGGAAGGAGAAGGTTGCTTATATATTTTGCAGGTACAAAAAACATCGTATTCCGTCAGTTGAAGAAAAAAAACAGTTTTGGTTGGCGTGTTTTTACCGCTTGACGTTTTCCGAGAAATTCTGGCGAAATAATATTTCAACTGATGTCAGTGTTTTTAGGTGAAGTCCAGGTAACGGCACACGAAATGAAATCAATTTGAATGACAGA
>UZAN01045406.1:0-32652 GCA_900618425.1 Echinostoma caproni
TATTGTGATGTATTTGACATGACTACAAACCACTGAAAACGAGCTTGTTCGCCACTCCTTTTTCGATGCTTCCTATATTCATCGGGACTTGGAGAGCCGTTAAATTTCAAGGGCATGAAGTGGATAAACACATGTAAAACGTGACCAGAGAATTTTTCATCAGAAGTGCAATTTATTCTTTTGGCAGTGAGTTACATGAATGCTAAGGTAGTGGTTTTTGTGGCAAACAGCCTATCTAAGTGAACAGTTTCTTCGGTCTCTAATAATCATTGATATTTTGGAAAAAGTACTACTTTCATGTGTACACTAGTTCAGCATTTGTTGCAGTGTATTTTCTAGATCCTTTTGTTTCTC
The DNA here is from genome assembly GCA_900618425.1 of Echinostoma caproni. Taxonomy (NCBI): domain Eukaryota; kingdom Metazoa; phylum Platyhelminthes; class Trematoda; order Plagiorchiida; family Echinostomatidae; genus Echinostoma; species Echinostoma caproni. Next base: position 355 of record UZAN01045406.1, read on the forward strand.
GTCCGTTCAATCGTTTTCAGTTTGTTTCCAGTTGGGAACCGATCGTGAATTCCAATTATAAATAGTACATACAGATGTTATTGCACTTGGGAAATGATAATGCACTATCCCATTTGTCTTGTGGCCGTGCACGCCACCCTGGCACAATTTAAAGAACTCCTCAAGTCTTTTCAATTGACAACTTCAGGGGAATTCTCCAGTTGAGGCATGTGGCAATGGTTTATTTCTAAAGACACACGGAGGGGATGAAAACAGTTATTTGCTTGCATCTTGACTGAAAGATAATTTCAGCTCCTTTGTACGTTGATTTCTCCAAACATCCCAAATTTCACGACGTCCTCTGTTTGGTTTACATCTTACCCAGAAGAGAGTCTAGTCTTAAAACATCTTACAGAGACTTAATTAAGAGAGAATCAACTTGTTAATTATTTTGTTGACAAATTACAATATTGCATACATGAATGTTTTTTTAGAATCCAGTTTATCTTCATCGGATAGGCTTATTTTCAAAGGAGAGACTCAAAGTCACAGTCAAAGTTTTATTATGGGAATTACTTGGAAGCTCATGCTTCTCTTCATAGGATATTTTCACGGTTGAATTGTTTCTCGGTGAAAAATTGATAAGATGCCATACAGATTTCTGGGTGGGAGATAACAGATAATGTAGCTTTTCAACGAATTTACGTTTTTTAGTTATGTAGAAATGTGAGGTTTGCCAGGGTTTCATCAAGTCTGCGCTTGATAAATTCAAACAAACGCGAGAAGGGTGTTCCAAGCGCTGCACACTCCAATTGAGGAAGATTGACGCCGGCATTCCAGTCGACACTTTGGAATTAGTAAATAGAAACGACTCAGTTACTATCGTCAAGTCGCATTCAGTAGGTGACAATAAGTGCTCATTGGATAGTGCAGTTCGAATCTTCTTTCGTTCCGTAATTTGCGCAATAATAAAACGTCTTTGTCTGATAATAATCATTATTTTCTCAGTTAGAACTTTTTATTTTCAAGCATTGAATTATTGAGTTGTATTTTAGATAAATGTCTTCTTTTTTATAGTGTATGACAGATTATTGAAAATACACTTTTCCGGTAGACCACAATCGTGAAAATATTGCATTCATGTATTTATTGGATTTTATGATCTATTTTTACATTTGCTTTGTTTTACCCAGGCACTTATTCTACCTGCAACTCAGACGCGACTTCCACATGGGTCGACTACGTACAAATCCAGACAACGCCTATCAACTAGCAGCCTATGCTATTCAATGTATGCACTTCAACTTCTTTATTCACATCCTTTTCTCTTGGTTTAATCATTTTTACGCGAGCGTGTCCTATTAGATGATAGGTGCGCTCTATGAATACCATCAGTCATTGCTGTCCAGATGCGTGAGTTTGAGGTCAGCTCAGCACAGTCTTTGATTGCTTTACTCCATAAACCGATCAGAGGCCTAAGAGCTCTAGGTCTCTGGATCACGTTGATCTACATCTTGAGCTGTAAGCCGAATCGACCAGGTTAAAGATGGCAAGGATCAAGACTGTATTTACTTGATAAATTCCAACTCACCGTTTGATGGACCTAAGTCTTTGTAACCGCCAGCTTTGGATTAAGTAGTACGGTTAATCAAAACTGAAGCGTCGTAGGTTCAATTCTTTGGCGGACATCCTGTCAGGTTGTTCAAATTTGGGAAACTTGCGTAGGTATCAGTTATCAAGTAACTCACCTTCTGGTGTCTTCGGTTCTTGAAGAGGCGCGGTTTCACATCGGTAGGGGAACATAGAGATACAGTAAACGCAAGCCTTAGTGCAGAGGCTGATTTCGGTGCGAGCCCAAAGTGTCCACCATACCTGCAGGAAAGCTCTCTTGGTATTTTCGACCTGCAGAAATAATTCTTTCCTCCCTTGGTCATTATTGAACAGAGTGTAGCCTGGATATTTGAAAGATGCTTCCAATGCGATGGGTTGACTGATGATGGAAAACTGCAAGACTGACGGCCCGGAGTAGGTTGAGAACACCTGGTTTTCGATATATATATTTCTAGACTGATAAACTTCGCGAAGAATCAGAATGCTTCAGTCGAGGCCTGACTGAGTTCTATCAGGTGAGTGTTCTAGGAAGAAAAGTTCAGATCCGAGAAGCAAGTTTTCCGGAATCAGCTAGACTTCAGGGTAGCCGGTTAGTGCGTGCACACTCCATAGCGTAATTAAGCAAAACCACATAAAGGAGACTTTTTCTGAGTCNTCCGATGATGCGTGCTAAATCCCAGGATTCTTTGCGATGCACTCCCAACCTCGCGCTGCGAGTCGAGTAGTGTTAACCGAGGAGGCTTAAAATATGATCAGGTATCCCAATATTTTCGATCATGCCATGAGATAACCGGGAGTGACCGAGCCTAAGAGGTTTGAAGACTCAATGAAGTTAACTATACTGGGTGGCTAAACATCTAGGAGTGTTTCAGTATTCAACGCCAAGTAAATATCTGAGACATGCAGAATTGACCACCGCGGAAACTCGCATGATTTGAACACACGAGTCAGCTTCATACAGCAGAGAAGCCATTGAGAATTACCACAGAAGAATTTTGCAGGAAAATCGATTAATCGAATCTATCGATAGTTCTCTCACTGATTAACCACTTTTCTTTGGTATCGAAATGAAAATTGATTTGCGCTAATAAACTAAGAATGTTTCATCATCATAAATAGCCAAATAGGATGCGTAGTCTGTCAATTAGTAACTGTACACTGGTCATAAATACTTTAGGAGGGATTTTATCATTCCCCGCTAATTTACAGACTTCAGCTTCATTTAGGATTGGTGTGATTTAAGTTCCACTCTGCAAATTGCAATTGACTTTGTACAGCTGTGATGGGGTTGAAACTGATAGGATGGTCTGAAGTTCGGTTGAGCAGCACTCCACACATCTTTCTGTTCTCTCACTTTTTTCTGATATAAAATTTCAGTCTGCGTCACCATAGAAGGGACTCCTGTTTATAGAGTCCGTTTAATGCGTTAGAAATGGGGTAGAATAACTCTTTGCAGTCATCACTACCCGAGGCGGTTTTCATTTCCACGAGTCGCCTTGTGTGTCTGACGACTTGTTGTCGGCCTCTGTTGAGCACGAACCGTCTGGTTGCCGTCTGTGACCTGCACCATTATATGATATCCGAGATATGTTCGCTTTCATTGATAGTTGGAGTGTTTTCTCGGGGGTCCTGTCTTCCTGTTCTCCCAAGCAACGTATTTAAAAAGCCACTTAACCTTCGTTCACTGGTATTCAAGAGAAGTTACATCAGTCAATTCATTGCTTTCCGTGGTCAAAGGTGTATGGACTGCGTGCGACAGTACTGTTTCTTTCCTGAACCGTAACGCTTATGTTGGTCGACGAAAAAATATGAATCATGCAAACATATGGATTTTGAAGTTTTCCCGTACGAGAACCTGGTCTATTTCATTCTTGCTTCCCTTTATCGCTCAATGGAACGCTCGACAGTCTTCGGATACCAGTGAAATCACACTAGGATATTGCAAACTTGGTGAGGCCATCATTGAAATACCGCTACGTTAGGTTCCTCTTGGAGTTCTAAAATCGGGTGCTGCAACGACCCGTTCTCTTAACATTGGCCAAATTCAACAGTCTGTCGGTGTCATGTAATGCCGAATTATCTGACTTTGACCTGACTTGACTTGCGTCACCTAGATTTGCCAGATGAACGGGTGCGATGGCTCCAGTCTCCTGTGTTGAAAAAATATCGTGTTTGGCGATATGGTTAGCTAGCTCTCACAAACTGTGATGAAATTGAGGTCTGCTTCCATGGTTTGCCGTATTGATTGGGTCATAAATCTCAATTATTCACAGATCCTGCAGAGACCCTTTGAAGTGGGCCTAGGCAATTCTAGAGGAAACTAGCTCCACTGAGATGTTGACTTATACGGCGGGCTGTAGGGACTGGATACTTGTGTAAACTTCAATCCTAGCGGATTACTCTGAAGCAAAGAACTGGATCTACAGCAACATTTGAGTAGGCTACATTCGTCATAATAGTTGATCGCATGTGAATACAAATGAAGCACAAACTTCGTATTATTATCCTTTCATTCCTAAATATTCGCCTTCAGTTTCTGGTTTTATCTGGACAGGAGCTTAGGAGCTACCGATTACGTTTTTTTGGACACGGAGTAGTGGCTTGTAAACCATGATTAATGACACTTCAAATTAGCAGCATTTACAATTTTGTTCAGAAACTGTTGGCCCTCGATGAGCCTTTGCTAATGATGATTCACGAGCCTCAGAGTTAACATGAGTCGAGCATGTTCACTTCTGTATTTTTTAAACAGAGCGTCCACAGCAGTCCAGTGGTTTCTTGTTGACCACGTAAGCAGTGATAGACGCTACAACAAAAGAGTCCCAGTGATAGACGTATTCAGTTATTAATCTTAAACCCTGTTTTCTGCTTTTATCATTCGGATCAAATAGTCTGTACACCGATTTCTGAGACAGTAAACTTAACTCTGTCACTCGTATTTATTATGATGAAGCAACCGATCCAGAGGATGGCGACGACATTTTTTGATAAATCAGCAATGAATAAAGATACGCTTTCATGCCTTGAAATATGCGCGATTACCTTGAACAAACCCAGCCCATATCTTTCTGACTTTATTGTACACCATATGCAGATTGAAGAACTAGAAAATATCGCTTATATCGAAAACTATTCTCACTGTTAAGCTGGTAGTTCTCATCAGGATTATACTTTTGTATGTGTGCAATTTTGTAACCCACAGTTTACGTTTGTGAGTGTTTAGGTGTACATCCAAGGCAAAATGTTTCGCTCGTGTGCATGTTCCTAAGTATGTGTTAGGGCATTCTGCGTGACCTTGGGATTAAATGGTTGTTTGTCGCCTCTACAGTGATTGCAGTCAGGTGATATATACTGGTGTGCCAGAATTTGGCGGTCTTGTTGATACAGATAATGTAGCGAATTTCATGGGAATAAAATCAAGCGTAATGTGTACTGGTCAACACCAGTCGCAAAAATCCAAAACACAATACGCCTCAGTTAGATTATGTCGATGAGCTTGGTCACAGAATGGATCACACTGGATATCGTTTTCTTTTTCAGATTGAGACATAGACATGAACCTGATGGAGAGTTTTAAATTGCAGGAACGATTTATTAGCTACAGTCTAGCAAGGTGCAGAAACAGAAATAAATCTGTAGTTTATTCTGCTCAGGATAGATATATTGGTAAGGCAATTCTCAAGGTAAGATATTTCAAATCCTCGAAATTTCATAGAAATGGAGGCACACTGTTTGTGTATAAAAGTTCTCAGCAATTTACTCAAAGTCCGCAGCATTTTCATGAATAATATTCAAAATGGAATATTAAGACGAGCACATTTTGCGGTCCATTTCACTATCAAACTACCATGATCATAATTATTAAGTCGAGCTTATGCAAAAGGAAGGAAATAACCTGATGTGATAGACAGTTCCACCAATCACAGTGTGGTTGGGATTGAGGCATGGTAACATGCTTGTTTTCGTAATTTTTGTGTGCTACTCTCGTTCATCAGTGAGTTAATCGACTGTTGGTCATAGAGGTGCAAGAACTTTAATCCGGTTCTTTTGTGAACAAAGCCAAGGCTTCAAAAGCCATGTGGGGATTGCTTCGGCCGTATATTCGAGGTAATTGGTTGTACTTAAATAAAAGTTTTATTTTAGCTCTGGAATATGTAACCAGCAGTGATGACTGATATCGCACTCGGTTCTCCGAATAGGAGCCAATTTTATCGGTGTTTTGTGAACGGCTCGTAGTTAGAATTCGTTAAACCCTGATTAATGAAAATTTGCGGCATTCTAATCACATAATACTTTCAACAGAAATTTTCATAATCTTTTGAGTTTGAATAAGTGGTATCAACGTTCATAAGACAAAAGAACTAGTGAAAGAACTCCAGAACCCAGTGACGATAATTCAAAATAATCCATTTAAAACCATGTTTAGCTTTAATTAAAGCTGCGATTTGGCATATTTCACAGACAGAGTCAAGAGAGGCTTCAACAAAGTCACACGAAAAGGCAACACAAGTGCGCTCATTCCTTCTCTTACCCTAGGTTGAAGATGACAGTATTCTGATAGTGGATGTCAAGTTAGAAGGCTGGAAATGCTAGTTAAAGATGTGGGTGTAGCTTGTCATGTAACCTCAACCATTCTCAATGACAAACAATCTACTTTTCCACGTCATCTCTGTGGTACATCAAGCGTTTTTACGGTAGTTACTATCGTCGTCGGATGTTTTCGTTGTGTTGCAATCAAACGAAACGGTTACTTTCCCAACAACCAAATCGGCAGAGACAGGTTGGTTGAATGGTGAACAACCTTTCATGTGTACGTGTACATATTCATGATAACATATACCAATTTTTACAAATATGGCACCAAAGTAAACATTATTTGAATTTGAAGAACAAGAGCAGAACAAAACTCAATCGATTTCGAGTGGGTGATAAGAGCATATTTCTCTTAGTTTGCTGCATACAGTTTTAAACATATTTCATCTTTTTTTCTCGGGGGTTGCAAACATGTGAAAGTGCATTGAGATAAACTAATGCTACAGAAGTGTTTACCTGTCTGTCTGTCTGTCTGTCTGTCTGTCTGTCTGTCTGTCTGTCTGTCTGGCNGCAAACATGTGAAAGTGCATTGAGATAAACTAATGCTACAGAAGTGTTTACCTGTCTGTCTGTCTGTCTGTCTGTCTGTCCGTCCGTCCGTCTGTCTGTCTGTCTGTCTGTCTGTAGGTCTGTCTGTCTATCTTCCCCTTCAACCACCTTGATCCATCCAGCTGTTTCCTATCTATTATCATATTGGGTCTTTCGAAAATATTGTTTGCAGATGACCCATTGATACCGTACTTGCGACTTGTTCGATCGATAAACGGTAAATGAATCTAGCTATCACTTTCAGGTAATAATTTACAGCTCCGAATCGAGAATGGGAATCCTTAAATTTCCAATAGTCTTCAAAGAAAAGCCTTGGTGGTGAATGGCGTTTCTGAATCTACCTTCACAGAGTAAAACATTTGTGGTTCGAATTCTCGTCCATGACTCAAGTTAGCAATCCTTCCGATCACCAAGGGGTTCTCACATATAAGATATTTGAAATGATTGTTATTATTATTTATTGTTCCGTGGACTGAACTCTCTTCGGGATTCAGTTGACAATTTCTGCCCAAATTGTGGCTCTAGTCAATTCTGAGGTAAACCAACCAGCACATATTCCGTTTGCCTATCACTAACATATTTAATATCACAAGAGACAGCTTAAGCGAATATCACTATATGGATTGAAAATAAAACATCTCCTAATTTTTGCCAAGCGTGGAATTTCACTCAATGGCTTATGCCTAGATTTTATCCAGTTAGCTGCGACAGAACCTGGTGCCGATTATTGCTTAGGCATTTGTATAAATTACAACAATGAATCTTGAACTTCACACAGTAGTTGCAAGGTGTTAACTGCATGTGCACGTTATTTCTATGCTACCCCCCTCTTCGGTTTGTGTGTACCAAGAATGTTAGTGTTGGCTTCCTAGCTTTGAAGAATTTATAACTTCAGTTTATGTTTCATGTGAATGTCTACGAGTCGTGTTGAATTGTATCCGTTTTCGAGTAATATCTAATGCCTCGGTGCACAAAGTAAATAGGATTTCTGTTCAATACAGTGAAGCAATTTACAATCTGTCTTGTGTCCATGACGAGACTATACCTTTTCTGGCCAAAATGTTTGCTAATTCTATAAAAATCAATTAATTATAATATCTGTCTGTTCAGATTGAGGTCATCTTGTTTATGATGGTTCTGTTACTAGTTCCAAAACCGTTATTCATCCCTGCCAGCATTAAGTTCGACAGGAATCCTTTTTGGAACTCGGACCAAATAGAAGTTTGGTAGTTCTTTTTCACTTAGAACACGCGGTTGCACGTAAATCACATAAAACCTGTGAATGTACGTGTCTCTCTTCTCTCTATACGTGGGTGTGCGCGAAGCATCCAGCAGGGGGGAAGTGGGCCGGTTTATGAACCCGTTTGATCTATTCTGCACACCTGTCCCGAGATAGTTATTAGATTCACACACAGGTTACACAAACGATACCACTCTAGGAAATAGTCACCATCACGCGTCCCCGTTTTCTCTCACACGAATATCGAAATGTACGGTGGCAGAGAAAAGAGTGAGTGAAACATGTGACATATGTCCGTTTCATTCGTATTCTTCTTTGATGAATACAGGGAATCCATAGTTTCAATCTAGGTTTTATCATTAATGTCGAAATTGCTAAGTTTCCTTTATCAATATAATCTAGGTGTATCAATTAAGAAATTCTCGAGGACGCTCAAAGAGTTTTCGTAAATTATTCAAAACTAATGACCAACGATAACTTTACCTCTTTTTTCACACCTATATATGTGTATCCCAACTCACACTTTCTCAAATGAATTTCGATTTCACAGCCGACCATGCTCTTAAATCTATTCCGGAAGGTTTTGATGTTGTTCGCGTACCTGGTGGCCTGCGGGTACTCCCCGGTTTGAGCAAGGAAGCTGTTGCACAGATTCGGGCCCAACTGGAAACAATCCTGTACGTACTGTCTGTGTCACTGTTCCCTATTTTGTTTTCTACATCAAATTAAAATGCTGTTATTACACTGCACCGCCTATTGCTTGAATCAAGATGACCCTTAAAATATCTTCGCTTCAAGTTCTTATGAATACTCGATAATTGTTTATATTTTTTCGCCGATCGCCTTTTAGCGGCTCGTTACACTCTGTACAAATCTTTTTGTTGTGGTATGAGAAAAACACCGCCATTGTTCCAAGCAAATGGGTAATTCGGTGCCAGACTTGACCAATGTTACGGCGTATTTGTGCATTTTTACCCTTAGTTTAAGTATTGCTACGATTCCTTTTACTATTCTCAATCATACTAAGGGTAAAAGTACACTGATCAACTCCCTATTCCGTCTGTGTTAGTGTCCGGGAGATCAGGTCTTGACGGTTGATGATTATCTCACATAACTAATCGTTGTCCAGGTTGCCAGATTACGAACCACCACATTTAGGTTCCTGAATATTGTTCCAGTTTTGGATATCCAGAGCAATGTTATAACAGCTGAAGTGAACTTAATAATCCGTACTGAGTTGGCAAAATTACATCGTCAATGCCAGAGCTTTACGGTTATACCAACTTGAATTTGCGCATAGCAGACAACCATGGTCCGATATTTATGTAATTTGGTGCAGGTGAGATGGAGTGATAGAAAAAAGTAATGCAGAGGTAAGTTGACGTCTTTTGAGAATTTATCGGGAAAAAATCGCTATCACATTGAAACTAAGTTACTAGGTTTTACCGGTTAAAACATAGATCGCATGTCTAGCTGTCCTCTATCGCTGCTTGTCTCATTTGTTGCTGTCTCCTCGTGCAGCATAAAATCAAGAGGAGATAAAGTGGAGACTAGGCCTGATGAGAGAAACAGAGACTAGGTTGACTAGATGTCTCCACTCATACAGATTTGGGTACAAAAGACTTCATAGCCGTTTGGGTGGAGATACTGAGGGACATAGCATCTAACCAACGGCAGCGGGCTGTTGTCACTTCGTAGCACGCTGTATTGCACAAAAGTTGCCTATGGGCAGTTATATTGTGCAATCGGTGCTGGCCCTTCCCTCAAAATGGGCCCTACACTTTTCCACCCTAATCATTCTCACTTACTTTGTTTGCATTGTGAGCCTGACAGAAATGAGTCAAGTCCGATTGACTGTATTTTTCTGAATGATGATGGTGATGATGCGGTAATGAAGTATATTTGGAGTTTAGCCGAACCACAATAGTTTTATCTGTGCTAAATAGGTACACGGAACTATCGGGTACATTTCTCTTTTTTTAATGCATACCAGACATTCATGCCTACATGTGAGATGGCATTGAATGTACAACATATTGTTTAGAAATGCGTGATCTCCGTGCTTCTTCTCGTCATGACAGCTGACAAAGTTTTCGGAATTTCCAAGAGGAATATATGGGCGCGACAATTTCGATTGTTTACTAGAAACTGTAAATTGTTGCGCCGCCCCAAATCGTTCCAAGTAAAAAGGAAATTATGTAATGGCTGACGCAAGTGATTTATGGGAATAATCTGAAAAAATGCTTTTTTACTTCCATGTAAACACACGAGACTCAACGTGATAGTTCGTGTGAATTTGGAGTGCGACGCTGTCATTCTCCTAGCTTTTATACGTCAGCAATTCTATCTATAGCATAGTAAAGTAAGACAGCAACAAGATCTCTTTACCAAGCTCTGCTATTAAATATCCTGGAAGAAAGCACTATGGAAACCTAGATCTCCATGAAAGTTCCAGATTGTAGGACCATAAATGCAGGAAATCCTCAAGAGTTTCAACGAAGTATGCCTTCAACATTTCCTCCGTAGATAGCGTTCATTAGATATTGTAAACTTTAGTTTTCTGTTGTTCTTCGGGTAGCGATTCGCTTGTGTTGATCGATGCGCTATCTATTCTCTCTCTTTCACAGTGCACAATTCTAAACATTTCCTAAATAGCAAACAAAAAAATGTCTCGGTGTGAGAAAATGAAAAACCACACGTTGTTCGTCTGCATTTAGCGTACTAAACAGGCTAACCGGCAACCCGGTTTTCCATCGAGATATCCACACGTCGAGATTGTCGTAAAGTTTTCCTATTGGAAGATGTTCTCGCGTAGTGGAACTAGAGTGAACTTGCCTACTTCTGGATGCGTGTGTGTGTGCGATTGTGCTCGCGAGTCCACGCACACACCTAATCATGTACGGACAACTGCTTTAAACTGTACAAGCGTTTCTTATTCATAGGGTTGGGTTAATTCAAGTTTTACTGCTTTTGTACTTCGTCCAAATAGGCTTAGTAGTGGGCAGCAAGTTCTTCTGAATTGTCTGGATTGTTTGTGCACACTTGTATGAGTGTATGCGTCTGCCTTCGAGTATCTGTGCGTGGGTTCCTGCGTCTTCGTTCCGTTTACTAAACCGCACACCGAGAGCGTGGATTTGGCTTAGTTACATCGGATTGAAGGTTGGTCTACAAGTCCGAATTGGAGGATGTACGTTTCCCATAGATGCTGTCGTCTGGATGAATCAGTCTGCTAATAATGTGAACGAGCACAGTCACTTCTTGATGACTGGTGTGGTGACAATAATAGTCACGATGATGATGATGATGATGAAAATTAAAAAATCCTGAGTATATATTTTAACATTAGAGAAAACACGAAATAGCTCGTTTTTGATAACATCCTCATTTGGTTAATACAGTTATATAAATAGGTAATAGGCATATCACATTTGCACAATATTTGACGTATGTGTTCAGATTGGATTGATGGATACAATTACTTGATTGTGTGTGGTTTACAAAAAAATTGTATCTACCAATCCAACCCCCACACATAAATACATAAATAGGCAACATAAAGTGTCCCAGAGATCCAAATTTTTCAAAAGGTGCATAAAGAAAAAGTTAGAAAAGGTATTTAATCAAATCAAATTGATTCTTTACATAGCAGTTCTACACAAGGATGTTGAGCAGTTAGGTTTTTCTGTGCCTTTGAGTCGTAATTCAATAAAGCAACTGGTGAAGCGCAAACGACTTTGGCATGGGAGAAGTCCAGGATATTGTGTTCCTGAAATAACACCAGCAATGGAGCCGATTATACTAAAGTATCAGTTTCTCCTAAGATTTTCGTTTTCGGAAAGTTTTAGCAGAGTACTGCATGAATGGTTGGGTTGATGCACTTTATCACATGCGGGGATCAAATCTGAACAAATTTTATCTTACTGGGACAAAGAGGGTCCTAACTTTTGCGATTTTTCGGTATCAGTTTGGATTTGCAGTCCTTTGAGCATTGTGATGGCCACTCTTTGCGTAAGTTTGGATGAAAACCTTTCAGGAGGAAAGCCTGCTATCTGGATAAGTACTGCTTGATGGTACGATTCGGATGAAAAACTTTTCCCACAAATTTTAAAGATAAAATACGAATGAAGGCTACGTGATTTTTCTATAATTGCCGTTATTCATATGAAGAGTTATTCTAATGAAAAAAATACGTCCATTTTGTGTGGTCTTACATGTGAAGATACCTTTTTGTAATTTCTGGCACAATTATCCACCAAAATGTTGTTGCTTTTCCAAGTTTCTATCAAAACTTGTTGACCGTGGAAAAATGATCGATTACTCTTTCCAAACGCGCACCAAATACCACCTTATTTTCATCGTTAGGGAGTTATGTTCAGCATGGTTACAACTTCCAATTGATTGATATTGATCAAAACCAATGGTTGGTTCGTTCCGGGTTCATATTTTGATTTCCATACATTCGAGAGTTTTGATGCTTTGTTCAATGAAGAGGAACAACAGGACCGTGTGGGTATTTTATTCACTCTGGCACGACATTAGTTTATGTTATTTACGGATTAGAGGTGCGCTTAATTACACTAAGAATAATGGCAGAATGGGTTTCGTACTCGCTCACAGAATCAGTGAAATTGTAACTGTCTTTCTGCTCCACGCAGCATTACTAATCAAATTTATTAACACATCCTGGTCTGGAAAACCATTTTGTTGATATTACTTCTAAATATTATCAGTCCAATCATGGGCTCGCGAGATTTATTCACTTTTACCTTATTCAGCTGGATGTCAAGCGAGGAAGCTAAAGATGAATTTATTCGGGTAGCTTCCCAGGTGGAAACTTACGGTATGGAACCGTTTCAGGTGATGGTAAGTGAATCTGTATTTCACTGGTCTCTTCGTTTATTCTTTTCAGTTTAGTGATTGTAGTTTCTACCTAAAAAACACTGAAGTAGTAACGAGTGGGAAACTGTGCTTATTTGATGTTATATTGGGTAAAATATTTTGTTCTAAATCTCGTGATCTGTCCTCGATTATTTGCAAATTACCTCACGAAGGAGGTATATATATATACATATATATCACGTCTGACACCAGACTGTGTGCCAGACAAATCATGATAAAATAATCTTTTTGAAAAAGAAAAACGTTCCATGATTTGCATGTGGGTTGAATACTTCCAGGTTGCCCAGGCCAAGGCAGGTGAATTTTCTTGAGGAATCCACAACTGGAGCCTTCGGGTAGCCAAAGCATGAATCGCAAGGCAGCGGGGTGGTGTGTGAAGACCACGATCAATTGAGGGCCAGTGTCCAATTCATCGGATCCTACGCCCATTTGACGGGTCAAACGTCCAAGGTGTCTAATACGCCTTAATGCCCAATCGAGCCGGTGACTACTATCACAATCGTTTGTACGATTAGTTAGTAGTGTAGTTCGTACGCCTCTTCCTGGTCTGTTTGAAATCAGGGTTTGTGGCCAACTAACCTAAGTGAAAGGCCAATGGTCTACCAACCCGGTTATAGCCCCGGATGTCGGCTATTCGTCCTCTCACTTTGGTGGGAACACACCTCCACGAAAAGACAGTGAGTGGGGATTACTCAGCAGAGGCTATGTGAGATGCTTGGTCGTATGGGAGCATTTTGCGAAGTGCAAGGGAAGAGTAACCAGTCGCAACCCGAGACAACCACCCCCGACCATAATGAGGCTTTCGGAGGAAGCAGTGATGTGACAGATTTCTGTGCTACACTTATTGCTTGTGAGAAAATGTCACAATATACTCTTGTCTCTTTTTGATAAAAGTGACCTAATATGAAGTTCCTTTTTCACTTTTTATATGACTGAAATCTCTAATGATGGCGTAAAGCGTTCATTTTATAGGAATCCTATGGACTGCATGCATAATGTTCCGACTCAACAAAATTAGCCTCTCCGAAAATAAAATCACTGTGTTCGTCTAAGAGTGATTGAAATCATAAACTTTCTTTTTACTTTGGACAGATTTTAAATTATAACCAAGGTTAATTTTCTCTGGAAGTTTGTGTTTCGTTTTATCCAATCTGTGTTCTAGAGATAACTTGACTGGCTTTAATTAAACAAAACTGCTTTTCCCCAAAGGAAACATGTTTTAGCTTTTTCATCAGCGCTTTGGATATTTGTTTACATCATACTGTTGACTGCGTTCAACAGAGTCCAGTGGTTGAATTCGTTTGTTCCCGTTCGAGACGTCGTTCACCTGAGTTAAGCATTCTGAGAGCCATGAATTCGGGAAACCGACATTCATAATTTATGAATTCCTGAAAGTAATTCACTGTTTTTTTCTTTGTCATGATGATGCATTTTCTCCCGGTATAATGGGTCACTAAAATGGCTCACTATATGACTAGTAGTGGATATCATAAGCACAATTATTTGAAATCGTTGACTCCCGGATAAAGACATCAATAATTAGGATACACAACTGGTAAAATTGCTTACATTGCAGGGTGGAACATCGAGAGAAACAACAGACTAATGAGTTGCAGAAAATAGAAGCAACTAACTAGAACAACTTTATAGTACTATGTGTCTTCACGAGTTGACCCACAAGCAATAAGCTTGACTATTCTAATACATGAGTTTTCTTTTAGGTGAAGAGAAGGTTATTATGTTACACAATCGACCTCACCAGTTACAGTTAGTACGCCAACAGTATCATAGCGCCTCCTCTCAATTCATCCGAAATGTATTTTCTACGTTGTGTTTTGCTGCCTAAAAAAGTTTCCGCGGTTTATGTAAGCAGGGAGAGAAAAACAGACAAACAAAATAGACATTTAAGGGGACAATGTCAGAATTAAATTTGCCCATAGTAGGATTTGCTGAAAGGTTCCTCAAAACCTTATCCCTGTCGGAAGCGATTTGTGCTGATTCTGGATACGAACTGTTTTCTCGTAGACTAACGAGCTGGTAATAGTAGGTTAGCTGACCCATTGAAACTGTGAGAGCAACATTCTAAACGATATGTATGCTAAGTATAAGTTAAACTAGAAACTTTGTTGCTAGAAGGGGAAACACAAGATGTTCCTTGATCTCGTAAAGCGTAAAGCATCAAGAAATGTAATGACACGAGGGACGCGCATTTTACTGTTTATCCAGAGCGGATTAGTTGAAAATCACTTTGACGTAGGTCGGACAATGTCACAGTGAAGAAATATAGAATATTTAAATCGATAACTAATAGCTCCGTTAATTGGCTTTAGTTTACTAGTCACATAAGTAAGTGGTTTAATTCAAGAATAGTGTTTTCAATGTGTTTTGCCCCTATAAGATCACTTTGAAGGATCCATCCTAGGTATTATGCAGTGGAAAATTGGAAAAATTACCAAAAACTAACTGTCAAAGTAATTTCAGGAGTGCGAGTGTAACGGAAAACACATTCAAGAAATTTGGAATGGATAAGTTTATTCTAGAGTCTTTGAACAGATCGAAATCCACGTTTGCTTACTAGTGATTTGGACGTGCTTGCACACCCTTTTTGTGGTGAGTTTTATTGAAGAATTGGTTTATCAGTTACATGAGTAATTAATTAGAACAATCAATATTTTGCAACTTTCAGGTGGTTTTAACTTCAATGGTATTGTGAACTTGCGAAGATTATATCGATTTTGGTTCCAGAAATTGAACTATTAATTTTAGTATTAAAGTGCTTATGTTTTCCTCCCTTAGCCTGATGGTTGTTTCAATGTAGAACTAACCTGTGCGGATATATAAAGAAGTCTTATGCATTTCCAAATCTAACAAATCAAATGACTTCCACAGATTTTCACTGTCCATGAATGCATTCTCGTTCCAGGATCAGTTAGGTTCCGGCTTGTGCATCGGTTTCAACTACATAGGTATCTCCGCATTCAAAAACGGTCAGCGCACCAATGTTTTCCCCTGGTAAGTGAAAATCCCGTGTTCAGCAGCACGGTTTCACCCATATTTTGCTCTGTCGTGAATTTGCCTGGCGCAAAAACAGGCTATGGAATCAATGCAAATCTTACATGCTTCACAAAATCATTGTGTACCGGGTTAGAATAAAAACACACAAGAGAATTGCAATTGAAAACAGATATTGGTGCCTCCGCTGGAGTTGAGGTGATGGTGATGGCTCTCTCGCCCTCGTTATATTTAGGAATCCTGAGCACACCTCGCTAATAAGTGTTTGATGTAATGGTTAATGCTATGCTTCGGGCAGCCTATCTCGTGTTCGGTTACTGGGTATGAAAAAATAAAATACTGCCATCGTCAGAAAATGAGGAACAAAAGAAACCCGACTGTTTTAACATGATTGTTTTATTGCAAGTGCAAGCTGACTTTCTTGTCTTTTTATAATGTATGCTAATCTCTTCTACTCAGGCGAACAATTACCAGAATTCAACGAACTGGGAAACAATTAGTAATCGTCCTTCCTCGAGGCAAGGTGAGATTGGCGTGTTGATTTTCCCAGAACTTCATTTTTCATCGTTTGTCGGAATTATTTAAATAATCATTGAACTCTCCGGTTGTCGGTCAAAAATTCCTTGTCAACAGGGCCTCTTGAATGTAACAAACCATCTAATCGTAGAGACCATAAGAACAAAGCACGAATTTAGGAATTTGATTATTTTTTATTTTGAACAATGTATTACGCGAGGACTTCCAAACCCGTTTATGATAGCGAAACCGGTGGAAGATGAATATCGTGGTAATTGTTTGGTTATGTCTCAGGAGATAACAACCTTAACCAGTGAGCGATTATTATTGAGACAAAGTTTGAACTAGCTTGAGTGGGTAATTTGGGCCATCAACCCTACCACAATGTGGTGTTTTTGTAGTAAAAGCATACTGGTTCACCACAGGAGGAATCCTTTATCAGTCTGATATGTACAGGTGAATGTACACTGTTGAAAAGGTGATGAGTGACTAGATGAACTGAGGGTCGAATGGTTAAATGATCTCTGGGAAGAATGTTTGGCCCAGAATTTTTAAGGTATTTTAACACTTTTTAGTTGATTTGTAAATCTATTTAGTTTGGTTTGGAGTCATGATATGAGTGTAATCAGTAGTCATGCAACATTATTGTGTCACAAGTGAAAAGAATTCAATAAATGAAGTGGTTTTTCCCGTAGAAGTTTTGAACTGTGGACGAAAACAGGAACAAATAAGAAAGTGGAGTAAAGTCGTCGAATTTTTGGAAGTTTTTCAGTTAAAATTTGTCTCGAAAGAAGTTCCAGAGTTGCCGGATGAATCGGATGAATGAAAATGAGTAGAACTATTGTTCTTTCTTTCGTTCTTTTCCCTTCTCCCTGTCCGTATTGCGCTAAATGCACTCAATTTGACCCGATGCTTATATCTTTCCCAATCATTTCGAAGCGAGAAGTTCAACTCGGATTCAAATGTCGCAATTCAACTGAAGCCAATTTGCTATGGCGTCGAGCAGTCAGTTGCAAATATTTCTCACGGTGAGTCACGGAACACGTAGAATAATTGCCACGCTTTTCTTCCGTTTTCCAACTCCCCACCTCCACATTATCATGCATAATTTTCTCAGGCTTATGTATATACTAGGACTACCCATTAAGAAATAATCATGTGAAGTCAAGTTTAGACACAAAATGCTTCACCCGCAACCGATTAGTTCATGATGATTTGTATAAACCAATAAAATACTCTAGTACGGTACAGGGACAAATTCGGTCACGTTATTTGTCGCAGATAACTACGGCCGTTATGAGAACTTGCAGCATTCCTACTCCCGTTTTATCTACTAACAACCTGGTAGTTACGCAAAATTCCGAGTTTTTGGAATTCCGCAGATATTATGATCCAATGAAAATGGCAACCGTATCATTAAGTCTGCAAACATGGCCTGGGCTAGCTAATATCAGATGCTCAAGAGAACAGTGACACCAAGACTAATGATATAATTCTGTAGCAGGCGGAAAAAAAGTACAACGTTTTCCACATTTTCAGTTGGCTGGAAATTGTAAATGTTTTTTAAAGCTTCGTTAACCAAAAAGATAACGGAGAGGACAATGTGTACTTAGTACACAGACCAACAAACCGCAGACATCAAGCAGTTACGATCTGGATTGTCAAGGCGTTCGCGCTTTAACAGTCACCCTTGAATTGATTTCAAAGTGAATGCGCTTCACGTGATTATTGTGGCAATCTGCATCCACAAATGTACTCTAGATGCGATCTGTAAAATCAGCTTTATTGTGCGCTTGCTATCTGATCCCTATGGTTGCCTCACTGGACTGAAAGTTAGATATACAACTTTGCTACCCTACATCCTTACACATCGTCGCCAAGTGAATTACCTAGAACGCAAGCTAGATCTTCAGTAAGGTTGCTGTACCAGGTAGTCCACCTGCGCATTCACAGTAAATTGAGTTGCATGCAGTCGATGCATATTAAACAGCTGATTTCTAGATGGAAATCTAATGATCTTGTAAGTCACGCGACCCATTTGAATAATCAATCCACGTGATTGTCATGCATGAATGATCATGTTGGATTAGCTAACTCATGTATTCGACATTCATTTTGCTGGTTGAATCATTATTTATTTGAATAGATTGACAATCGGATAATTCATATAAATGATTATTCTGTGATGGGATACAGAAAACACGGGACGTGCAGCGTGAGAGCTTACCTGAGTATACATACAGGGCAGGTTAATCTACTATTCATCGTGTAACACTGTTAGCATCTATCGCAGTTGTATTATCTCAATCTTTACAAACATTTGTTTCTGTTTCGGTTCATTCTATTGAACATATAGTGATACAATCTTTAGGAAGAGTGAAGTGATCAACCAAAGAGGTGCTATACAAAACAAAATGGGGAAAGTCAGGTGGTGGCTGTGGGATGTGAACACATGATCTACGGTGCGACAGCTGAGTGACCTTTACCACCACATATACTTTCCGCTTCAGAAATATACAAATTCAATATCCTTAAGCTAAAATGATGAATAGGAACATTTCTTGATCACTGTAATATTGGAACAGGATTGGACCATTGATTTGATGACTACCAACAACGATAGATGGATTGATTTTATTTATAAATAACGTATTAACTAAGGATGGGGGACAAAGAATCATGAAAGCAAGTGGCACAAAATGTGATAGCGCGAAGATGGCAGGTGACCGCTATTTTGTTATTATTACCATATTTCACACTAGTTTGAGTCCTAGCTGTGTTAAACTTAAAAATCGATACAACAATCTTTATGACGAAAGAATCAGTCAATGATTTGCTTTTAGGCCGATCGACTAATCCAATGCTGAGACTGTCATGTTCTGGTAGCGGTTTCGAAATTTGGAAACAACTGGAGACTCTGTTTCTGAACTGATAAATCCTAGCCGTATTTGTTTTCATGAATGGTGCTAATAAAATATTGTCAAAAGACAATGATTAGAAGATTTTTGAACACTGGTAAATAATAACAAACATTCTATCTATTTTTCTTGTATACCAAGAGCATTTGTTCCCTTGAGTTCCTTCCTGTACGCAAGTTCATAATCCATTTAGTTTATCTGCCTTTTTTTCAGGACCTTGATTATGACTTGTTTTCAATGAAATTTATAAATGTTGACCCAGATAAAAACGACCCATTCTTTTTCATTCGACCCAATATTCCGTTATAGTGAGGCTGTGCAGAAAATGATTTATCCCGATGATGAATGGGATGATAGAAACGAAGATTATAATCAAAATAGGTAAGTGTCAACAGCAATAATGTTTTTGTATGCTTACTGTCCCGCATTAGGTCCGGCGCAACCAGTCAGTTTCGATGTAGGATTGTCGACCATTTAGGTCACCGAGAAACGTAGCTTTTTCTGGCGTTATTCTGATATGATATAAAAAGAAGCATCTTTTGGGCACAGTTCATATTTCTGTCGGTGAAATTCCGTTGAAGGTCTCAGGTGCTGTGGTGTTGGAGTTGAAGGGAGCAGTTGATGATCCGTATAATTCAGCCTCTAGGCATCTCGATAGACGATGATGAAACTCCATGAAACTTTATCCTGATGAAGGGTATCTGGATACACCATGACAGAAGACTACGAAAAACTGCCACTGAGTGAGTAAGAAAATCAGTAATAAAATACAACGACAACAATAAACAATTAAGAGGGCAAATAAATATGAAATTACGACATAATGACATGGTATATGACAGGTAGATTCCTTCTGCCTTCTCTATCAATTTAATCGTTTTTTATGGAGTTTGTGTGCTTTCACTCATCTCTAATGAGCAGGATTACTCGGTCTACATCAAATGATCAGTTTTGCGTTTATATGAACAACTAATCTGTTCAACACCGTTGTAACTGGAACGCTGATGAAGCAAAACTGTTCGAACATTTCATATTGATTGTAAGCAATGTGTTCCACGTAGTCAGGTTTTTCTTGGCATATTTTCGCTGTACTGGTGTGTAACTATTGGCACCCATAAAGGTTGCAAGTGATGGGCTTGCTGCAGGTATCTTTGGCGAAATGTAAAAGTGATTTGATCATTCTTTATTCCTACTAGTTTTCTTATTCCTCGATTTTTGCTGGCCAGGATGCAGTATTACTTATGCATACCAGGACGGTTCAGCCAAATCTTCGCACACGCAAATCTAATGTGTCCCTATCCAGTTTGAGAGAAAACTGCAGCCAATCAAAGGCCGCTCGGGAAGTTGTAGAAGTTGTGAAAATTCAACACTTGAATTCAGTCGTTGAATTGTTATATCAGAGCACAAGTGTTTCAATCTACTGTTTATATATATATATATATATATATATATAAAGTTAATTGAACGTCTTTATCAAGTCAGTTCCCACGGACTCAATTTCGATGAATTTTTCAGGAAATAAATAACACGCGTAAACAGGTATTCTTCGATCGCTGGATAGCTTTATTGTTCGCGACGTACTTACAGCAATTGGTCGGACACCTGTTTAGGTGAAGCTTGTTGGATTGTTCGTAATTTGCATCCCTATTCAAACTACCTGACTTGTTATCACCGAGTGATAAATTCACAAAAGTTAAGATGCGTGTGTGTGTGTTTCTGTGTCGGTACACTACTTGGGCCAAAACCAAGTCAGGGTTTATCGATTGGTAGTGAATGCCAACCCGCGTGGTGTTCCGGAAGGGCGACCGATGGTTATTCAGAAAGTGTCTATTTAAACAGGGTTGCTGAGGGATTTTCTCTTAATAACTTAATGCACATCTTCGTTATTTGTTTAGCTGCTTCACAAGGCTTGACAAATTCAACTACAGTGGAATAAAGGCCGTTGGCCTTAAAGATAACTGTAATCTAAATATTTCAATATCTGTCATCCTTAATAATCCCTTATACTTCAGATTTATATCGTTGGTTACTTTGTTTCGGCAAAGTCACTCAGGAGGTGGAGACACCGCACACGAATGTGTGCGAGTTTTGTAAAAGTTAGTGCAACAAAACAATCAGTGCACTCATCCGCCAAAACTGTAACTTTTCTGTTTGACCATATTCAGTTCAACGTAATGACCACAAGAGGTGCATTGCTCGTTTATGTTTACAGTGATTTAACATCTGTTGGTTCATTGGAAATTAACACATTCAGGCCATAGAGCTCAGAGATGCTGCTCAACTATGATAAATAACTGAATGATTGCCAACCGACGTTTTTTACTCAATAAGTCCACAAAGTCCAATTGTGTTGTAACTCGAGTGTGCTCATGCACTTTACGTTGACGGTTGTCTCGTGAGGATAGCTGACAGTTAGTTGCCCGTCAAGTTTAATGGATAGGAACAGAGTATCAACGAGATGACATTGTTCTCATCAAACTAAACTTGATTTCAAAGTCCGAGGTTAGGTCTTTCGAATAGATCAGTGAATGTGTGTCAAGTTGTCAGGTTCTCCCCTCCCTTCACAAATGCACACACTCCCCAAGAAAGGATTCTTCAGTTTTGAGGTGCCATAAGTGTGCAGTTCTAAGTGCTACACCTTTTTGTTTACTAAAGATATTTGATTTCCAATACACGACGGATCGAACTTGATCCAACGTTTTCTCGTGTGATTCCTCCCATGAACCTACAACAATATCTTTTTGTTTTCGCCTAGGTGTATCGATTTTCGTTGATAGTCCCCCACTAATCTGGTGCAAAAAGAACACTGCAAATGTTCCTAAGATGCTTGTTAGCACTGTTTTTTTTAATGTCAATCTTTGACGATTCCGTTTTTGTGATACTTCCACTTTTCTAATAGATGAGAGAATAAAGTTAACTGAAAGAGAATTTTTGTCAATGTGAGCAATGATTTGACTAATCAGGTGAGATCAGAAATAAATGTGGCCAATAGGTATGCAACCTTATGCACACTTTTCAATGGTTGGAAGAGATGTGGACTGCATCCTGCAGGTTATTCAGTTAATCGCTAGTCAATGTATCGAGGAGAAAATATTTGCGGAACACGAATGACAGAACTATGGACCCCTTTGAACCAAATGATTCAGAGATTATAAAAGTTATGAATCTATTGTGTCTGCCAGTAAAAACCGATTTAAGAAAGAAAAAGACAAAGTAATGAGTGAAAAGCTAGTAACAAAAGTTCTGCGGATTATATTTTATACCTGGTTAAGCGCAACAAAATCTGACTTAATCAGTCAGTAGGCCTACCAATGACTGCAAAAAGTTACGGTCCTCCTACCTGATAGTGAGTAGGATCAACGATGGAAGATAAAATCTACTTATATGGTGAAATCTCGTTGTGGTTTAGCCTATCGCACCGGCAAAAAAAGCTGGAACTAAGGAAACACGGTAAAGTGGTTTGCTCAATACCAATGTTCATCGGTCATTTCGTACAATATCGATCACTGCCCTTGGTGTCTAGCGTAACCTTACACCTTAAATGTGTTTGAATTCATTGGACAGATTCTCTGAGTTTGGGCTTTACTTGTGCTCTTCCATTTGTTTCAGAATTCCCAGATCCATGCAAATCCAAAAAATCGATGCCGAATCCCAGTCCAATTCATCTCAGTCTTCCAACGAAGAAATCAAATCAGGTCCCTCCGTAAAACGACCCCCGATAGAGATCACACAAGCTCCCCATCCACATTTTCTTCCCGTACCTCGGCACAGCCTGGCAGTTCCCGGACGCGTACCACTGCTTATGTCTCACAATTCGCTAGTGGTACCCAGAGATAGCTTTGGTGGTAGTATGGATTTACGCTCGAAAGCAAATGATACCGAACCCCAAGTGCTTGAGTCGCTAGATAACAAGGCTGAACCGTTGTATTTAATCACTCGTTCATCTATTAATTTGATCGAGTGAGTCAACGCGTTTTGTATGTTTGAATAAGATGTTTTTCCTCGTAATTCATACGTATTCACGAAGCTATTTCAAAATAGAGTTATAGTTCGTCTGGTGTTCTTGTTGCAGAAAAGATTTTTCATGCTTTTTCTAATGAAGTCCACTGCTGTTGGTTTGGGTAGTTTCATATACCTATGAAATTGTATTTACCGGTGCACTTAGTTTGCACACGGGGATAAGGGAAATGACTAGTTTCACAGCAACGAAGTAATGAGACGTATCTATATGCTTGAAGAAAGTAAATAGGCAAATGCCATATCAACCAAACAGGTCAATCAAGAAACCTATGGTCAGCAACTCACCGGCATCAAACAGTACATGGGTAACCTGAAATCATCTTTTAATAAGCAATTGCCTTCAAAGACACTACACAGTAGGTAGGTTTGCTCAAGCACAAATGAAACACGTTTTAGTTAGAAACAAGTGCCATCAGTAACAAGTAAACATCATTGATATTTGGAAAATTTGTTCAGTGATATTGCAATAAGAACTCAAGCTGGACGTATATATATCTATATATACTTGACCACCAGAAAGTCCATTTAATCGATTTATTGCATCTCTACACTTTAGAAGAATTTATTTATCCGAATGTATTTGGATTTAAAAATCTCGCTGCCTTTACCGCTTGCTTTGAAAAGGACAGAAAACACACTTGTCTTTCATTATATAAGCTCTTCCGAAAAGGGATTCAGATTATACGTGTTTCCTTGGCAATATTGTCAAACTAGCCTGCTGGAGCTTAAGCTTCAGATTAGTTTAACACATTCTTTCAGCATCCGATAAATTAAATAAATGAAACAATATGCAAGCTCCATCATTGTTTATGTCATGAACGAAAATCTGTACAATTTCTCAACCACTGCAAACAAGATATGAAGCAAAAGATATCAGATTCGACCATGAAATAATTCTACTCTCAGTTTAAATAGAACAATAATATGCGGATGACGTGAGACAAGAGTCAGAATAAAAACTATAATTCTTCAAATTCAATTTAGATTATTAAAAATTAAAAACGAAAATGTATTAATCTCGAACTTCGAAGGGATACTGCAAGATTGGGTTTTGTCTACCTCGGCAAGAACGAGTTACTGTTAATTGCCTTCCCTTATTAGGTAGTTCTGTAGCAATGGACTGCGGAATAGTAAAGCATGTGGCTGCTTGCGTTTCCAAAGCCCAAGTAACGTACGTAGAAGTGACATTCATTCGGTGCCGATGTGGTTTCCTTGAAACGGTCAGTTCCGCTTTCCGGTTACAATACCATTGGTTTCCTCGTGGAAGACATTCATCAAGTGAAGGCTTTCACTGTCGATGCCCACGTTGTTTGGCACGAGTTGGCTGGTATGAAGGTGTAAGCAACACAAAGCTCAACTGACGAGTATTTGATAAAAATTCGGTTTAGAATTCGTTATTATAGCGAATTCATATTTGTATGATTTGCTGGTTGTAATACTTATCACCCAAACCCAGTGGCCGTCTGCCGCGCCTCATTTTCATTTGCGGTTCTGTGGTGGAGAAAAATAGGTAGAATTCTAAATATGATCTGGAAAAGATGCATGAGGAAGTGCACTGATTGGTTAGTATAGTAGGTGTCTCGTGTATTCCAGATTCGGTTCCAAAACACTCTGCGAATGATTGGTTTGACACCTTGAAGGATATGGCAGCTAACCGACAGAAGTGAGGTTCTCTTTGTCACTTCTTATCGGGTCAGAATGTTTGAAAATTTAGTTATGCACAACTGGGTCGTGTACTTCGTGTTTTGACCATAGAAGTTCACTTTCTTTACCTTCGCCAATTAGGCCTAATTCCTGTTCACATTGTAGGTTGTCATTTAGTGTGAGCTCGCTAGTTATTGTTCAAGTTTAGTTTCGGTATTTTGCTGTACGATGATTTCAGAAAAGATAGAAGTGTAACCAGTAAATGTTATGTAAACCGGGCTTGTAATATCAAAATGACATCCTCTATTCAAGTATGCAGATTTAATAAATGCAACTCAGGAAACTGTGCTGTATGCATTATTGAGCTAGTTCCCTGAGGTAAATGGATTAGCAAACGCTCTATCCCTACACAGAAACACCGGGAAGAACATCCAATAGTTTGGTTCTAATCTTGCCAGCGTACAGAGGTATCAACGAAAAGAAATACCCCAGTTATCTAGTCAACAAGTTTTGTAACGCTCGTACAATTCACCTTGAGTGAACCGATGAAGTTTTGACTGAAATTACGAAAGTAGCAGCCGGTTAGACTGATTACCTAGATTTTCTTTGCTAAGTTCAATCCATTTCGCACTAGCAGGATATAAAACAGACTGACCATTGTTATCAGTATTATTGCTAACGAAATTCAACTGAGTATTATTAACAGATACATTATTAACAATGACGGCTTGAGATGAATATGCAAAATTATGAATGTCTATTCAAAAGGAAACAACTTCAGTGCATATGAAAACAAATCCCGTTTTGTCGAATAAATTTGTCTGCTTTACAGTTTGTTCGATGCTTTCATTTGTCTTTCTTCGTTCCATTTCCGGTTTTACAGTATATAATCACGAAACAAGAACCAGTAAACTGTACATGAAGCCAGATTACTTCTCCATGATATATTCAGAAAACACGAGCATACAGGCCCCGAACCCATCTCCCGCACTCCATCGTTCGATCTCCGTCTCTTTCCCTCTCTCTCTCTGTTTCTCTCTCTCCCTCTTTCATAACTTTTCGCCTAATCGGTGTTGAACGCATACCGGCATCGTTTGGTGATCAAAGAGCTCAATGTACTCGGTCTGCTGCAGCTGTTGCTGGTGACTTTTTGTCTCCACTGCATGCTTATTGAGAAATTAAACAAAATGTATCATTTTCACGATGGATCGGGAGTGGACCAGAATCAAAGAGAGAGATAGGGCGCGCGCAAATGCTCTCTTTCTTTGTCCCAACAACAACTAAAACACACATGTATACACCTACAGCCCCACCTACACTTGCACACACAGACGACACACGTAATTACACATACACTTAAATTGTGTCTACGATCATGTGATGTCTTCTTTTGTTCTACTCTTTTCGTCATTTTGCTCATAATCTTCACCAACAAAATTCGAAGGAGCACAGAAGTAACTCCTGATTTGTTCGTAACTCATTCGAGAAGAAAGGACTGCCTAGTTCAGGTATCATTGGATATGAACCGCTGGTTGAAATCCACATTTCGGACACGGTGACTGTATTTGATAGACCCGGGTAGGATCGTAAACCTGCTAATCAACTGTAAATGATGTATTTGCATGCCACAGGACATAGTAATGTCTGAATGTGGAAAACTCGGAACACGCCGAGTCTTATGCTTAGCAGTTCAATGCTAACAGTTCAATCGTAGTAAAACCTTGTTAACTGATGGTGGCTCCCCGGTCAAATACTAAAACAAACGTGTATTCCATTGTGTAATAAATAATAGTAAAATTTGGTCACTGAGATCATAAGTAGTAATCTAATTAAAACATTTAAACTCCACAGTCTAGCTTGGGGCCGCAACTCGTTTGTACATTAGACAAGATTTCTCCCTCAAAAGACAAATAACATCTTTAAAGATTTGTCTGCCGGTAATGTAACTCAAATCGTGAATGAAGATAAAGTTACCGAACATTTATTGTTCTAAAGCTAACTTCCTTGAAGATTAACTTATATTGTTCCTTTTTTGTTGGAGTAAACGATTCTGTACTCATTTTTAATTAGTACGTACAGAACTATGGGGAACAACTCAGCAGATAATGGTCTGATGTTTGCATTGTTCTACACAAAGTTATTAAGGTTACAAAATATTTGTTACATATTGGCGAACAGGAAGATAAATGAGTTTCTCTGGTTTTATATAAATAGAAATATATATATTTATATATAAAGATGCTGATTAAACTTGTGCAACATGATAGCCATTTTGGGAATACGTTTCTATTTTCCATATCATACGTGTATAATGATGGCTATGGGCGAAGTGTATATTTCTACCGAACTTTGCCTCCCAGTTCTTTATTACTAGTTCTCTTTTATCACCGTTTGAATTTGCGCGACCTTGAGTGAATGAACCTTGGAACACTAAAAGATGGGAGAAATAAATATGACAAAGGTCAGGATGCTGCCTGAGTTCGATGATATATATGTATATATTTATATATATATGTATATATTATAACTAGCCGATGGTGGGTCACATATATGGCGCTAGCAAAATCAAACATTTTTTACTGAGCTGTGCCGCACTCGCAGCAGACGAAATGTGAAATAGGGAGCTGGAAAGTGCTGCAACGATGTTTCGAAGGGGTTTGATAACCTAATTATTTTATTATGTATAGACGAAGAAAGAAAAACAGTTTTATCAGTTACCTGGTTATCAAGCCGTGAACAGGGTTTCATTTTACTTGTGAGGTTCCGGATTTGAGCCTCTGTTTGGTTGATCGGTTAGTACTGACCAGACCCAATCAGGTAGGAACGTACCCAACTGCTTCCTAGATATTCAGTTTACCTTTTTCTAACCCTGCTCACGACAAAATTCATCACATAATGAAAACAAACCCTGCATTACTGACATGTGCCCATTCAACTGGGTTGGCATCATTGTGGGATTCCGGCAAAGATACGCCTACTTTGCACGGGCTTTACGGAGTTTTCAAGTGACATATTAACACTAGAGGGAGGACAGATTTGTTTGTGCATCTTTATGTATATCATCCGTTTGGAATAACACATAGATTGCTATTTTACGTGATGTGAATTGTGTTGATGCAGGCCATTCATGCTTACCACTGGTTTGGGTAAATCACCGCAAACTCACAGAAAAATTCACATTACAAACTGGATTTCGTATGGAATGTGAATTTGTGCAATGTGGAATGAGCTCGATACGGGACGCGAAGATGAAAAAGTTGTGACGTAAGATTTACATCAACGAGCATATTTTTGTGAGAATGGCTTTGTGTGCATACATGCTAAGTAGAGAAAATGAACACAATCCGACTTGCATTGCTACTGGTTAGATTAGGGTTATTAAGGGGGGAGATAAGCTATTAGCTCTTTTATTCGAACGTTTTTCTAAGGTGCATTAATAAATGTCTACTTTCGGATAACCTCTAATACTGAGGATAGGAATCGGTTTCGAAAATTACTGCCCATTTTTCAATCAAGGGAGAGAACGCTTAGTAAAACTTGGCTCATGATTTCAAATTTCGTGAAAGTTTGTAGCTTGGTGAACGATAGTACCTACTTCATCAACGACAAGTATGAATATTTCTGAAGGTAGCAGATGTATGAATTTATTATATTTTGCTCAATCTACATGTGAAATAGCTCGACCTTTTGTGAACTTCTTTGACTTGAGAGTTGCTTTTGGCAGCATAGTTTTAAAATAGGGCCCGTCACAGAGAAATTTTTTATCGAACCGACATTTTTCGCAATTAGCAACGAACGCATTTATGCAGAATCACGAAACTCGATATACCTATTATCTACTCCATCACAATATTCCACTGAAATGCAAATTTGAACTTTGATTCGGAAATATTGATTTGTCTTGAATAATGTGCCTTAAAGAGGCCAAATGCCTTTACCATACGCAAGTTATAGAGCATTGAGTGGGTGGACTGCGTTACATGCATACAGCTGGTGTCTGAGGTATGCTGTTAGACAATATTGAGCAACGTTTCCACCCTGCGTGGTCCGCGTACGAATCTGGAGCAGGCAGAACCATGAAAACACCAGTTGGTAAACACGCTCAGCTGGCTAAATACTGTAAACTTAAAGGAGACATGTCTACAAAGGAAATCGGGGTTTATAAAGGGACGATGTAACTGTGCAATAAGCGTTTGTGAGTGTGTATGTCCTTGTGTGTACGTATGTAGAGTGGATGTGGGTGGGGTTTTATCAGAATGAGTGACTGAATGAATGACAGTTTATAAGCAGAGGTTCCGTCACCAGATTTTAAGTGGATGTCCATGGTGAGACCAGCGGTCTTACTAACTGTTTTTGGACCCACGAGTGAAGGAGAAGTAGATTATGGAGATGGATGGCAATCAATTTGGCTGTTGACAAAGTTCGGAACTTGATCTCTTTGGATAACTTACCCTTGCACCCACTGAGAGGACAAAGAGTACATTGCTTGTGTGATAAGACTCATTCAGGTAGTTCTTACTTGACGCCACCCCCGTCCCTTTCAATCTCTAGTTGAACCAGCTGAGTTGATGCTCCTTGAGGCGAGTAGAGGGAAGTTTGAGACGATCGTTCCACCCAAAGCACTTGCTTCAGAGGAGCAGGTGAAATGGTAAAAACAAAATAAGTTCGAAACTGAGGTAATCTATCTTTGGTCTACCTAAAGAGAGCAGGTTTGGAAGTGAAGATAGTGTAGGGTTCAGCGGTAAAGTAGGTGAATTTGATGAACGATAAAATTCGTCTACTCGATAATTTTGCAATCTCTTCACCCCTGAATAGAATCGAGAGGTAGATGAGCTTCTGATTTGCTGCGTCCCATAACGCACGAGGAAGAGTGGTAGACATTCAAACATCTCGGAGAGTCAACAGGGTCCATTTAAATGATCTGATCCGTTGTACACTTAAGGGAGAATATGAAATACAATCAACGCTTCTGAGAAATACAAACCATCCACTTCTGCGTATTGTGTCTTATCATTTGTGTGCTTAAAAGTTGCCCAGATCAAGCATTGCAGTATTATTGTTGGCCATATGCAGCAAGTGCTACACAGAAGAGTGCCTCTACACTTTTGGGAGGTAAAATTATTACTCTGCCTGAGTGAATGGCACCGCATTAGATTAATTTACAAGTCAAATCAGATCGAAGACTGAATGAAACTGGGAAATATGTACCGATGAAGAATGTTCAACTTGGAAAACTCCGATTAAGGAATGCACTTATGGCATGGCGCGCAGAACAGACCTTTATCGCGGCTCTCTGTCCTTTTGAGATGCAATTTCTTACAAACATCTAATCACAATTTAAAGTTCTTGGAGAATAACAGATAGTTGGTTTCATACATCTCACATCCCCTTCCTTCTCTCTGAATTTTCGGAAGAGGAACAGCATCCATATCCGTCAATCAGGGCAATCCCGTTGTAAATACAGCTCATATGGTCAAAACGTGAAGCCTTCATATCCCAACATTAATATCATTGATTTGGCGACAAAAAATCCCAAATGTTATATCATGCAAACATTATTGGGGTTTGATAGGTAGGTAGATAGTTTGATGCGAATGGTAGTGTTTGCATAATGCATTGATAACTCTCGCCTGCACTGAATAACAGAAATTAGAATGACCGAATACCCTACTACACGCATATCTATGCGGGGTTTTAGCTCTGTGGAATATAGATGATTGTGTTTGGTCACTGGATGAATTTTTCTAATTTGATCAGTGAATGTGATAGACGTATTTTGCGCATTTTTGTACATTATCACAAAAATAACCGTATCATGGAGCATCGTTCAAACCCCACCAAGTGTGTATGCATGAAGCATTCCACTCATTAAATTGTCGATGGAATGCACATTTTCCTTACTGTTCGGTGAAAAGCAGTTACCCTCTTTTGGGTACACTAACCGGACTAAATTAATCTGGTGAAATTCTAATTCAAAGTCCGATGCCAGTCAAACATTTCGATTGGACAAGAATTAAGCAAGTAGGAGTTCATGATTCTACTTAAATTAGTTCGCAAAGGGATCAAGTGAATCAAATTCCTGTGCACTCATAGCATCTCTCTCACAATGCAGGGTGAAATTTCTATTTGTTGACAGAAAGACTTTTTTGAATTATTCCAAGGATCTACATAATCAAAGCAAGACAACCGTTTAACATTTTTGAAATAACTCCCAGTGATATTTCTTGAGACTGAGCAGCGTAAGGATCCTAACCAAAAAGCCGTGTACAATTTTTACCCGGATCACCTAAAGGGTCGTTATTAGTTTTCCTCATCTGATAATATGAAACTAAGTTAGCTCGGCTGAAAAATCTAAGAACCATAACTTCCAGATACAAATGTTTTACTGATATCACTTAAATATTATATAAAACGTATTTCATAGAGATGATGTTCTAATGTATAGTGGTGAATGTTTTGAGTGAGGGGCATCGTTCTCACTTCATATAAATTATTATTTTGTACTTTTAGTTATTCATGATGCATTAGAACTGATTCCGGAAATTAAGCTCTTTCAATATATACTTAGGGGGTATTTGTACTGTCCAGATACCAAACAGAGCGACCAAACAAACGTGCATACTTTGGATGACTATTATTGAAAATAAAGTGCATAAATGTGCACATCAGTCACGTATTTCTTGTGTTTAAATTGTTGTCCCTATGGCTAAGCACACAGGAGTAAAACTCGTTAATGGAATGCGAATCAGTCAAAATCGAGTTCTTTTGACGGAACAAATTCTTTTGTAAACGGAATGGAACTACAGACATTCGGGACGAAATTCTTGTGCCCAGCTATCCGCTGCATAATTGTGATATTTTCTATCACTGTTGGAAGACCACCCTCCAGAAATGGCCCGAGTACACAAATAAAGACAAATCATCGTACACCAGTGGTTGGCAGAAAAATTCCCAACCATCATATTAGGCTTAGCAGTTATATCTGTTTACATATGAAACGCAACGTGACGTGTGATAATCTGAGAAGTGACAAGCCATAAATTGCTTCCACCCTCCACTTATCTGCTCACAATGTTCTTCTAACAACATCGATCCTTTTAAAGTGGCAGGGATTCCTAGAGAGAGGTCTGATCTATAAACAAACAACGGACTTCATTGATAATTTTGATGAAATATAGTTCGCGGTATTGAAAAAATGGCTCAATTTGTGCGTATATCAGTGTGGATTAATTATATACAAGGTGAACACAGTTTCCAGTGAAATCAATAATTGGATTGTAGTGGGAATCTCAAAATTGAATGGTGCTTGCTCGTCAC
>UZAN01045407.1:440-18964 GCA_900618425.1 Echinostoma caproni
TGCTGTCGTTAAAAGCCAAGCCATATTTTTTTGTCAGCGTTCAAGAAATCCCTAAGGTTACTGTCATACACAGTTGCGTTTCTCCCGCAAACAGTAATGTTGTTCACGCAGAAAACTTCTCATAAATTTTCATTTGAGATTATCTCATCGGTAGCTCTATGGAAATATCAAACACCGGTGGTAACTCCGAAGGGATTACGACGAAACTAGTATAAGCCTCCACATACCTCAAAAGCAGGAAACATTTTTATTCCCTATTAGGGATTTGATAATATGCAGTTTCGAGGTATAGAGTGCTAAAATGCGGTATTTATGGCATATCGGCTTGNTCTTCATAGCCGCAGATCTAATCATGCTCGAAAGGTCAATGGTTAGAGGTCAGACAATGCTCAGTCTCACAAGGATAGCTACTTGTTCACCTGGCTCGCTTTGTCTATCCATTCTCGTTTCCCAGATAGGTCACTTCAGCAAATAAGCACAAGGAGGGGCAGTCCACCGCTAGATGAACGTGCAAGCGGGGTACCCAGAGCTTCCCCCGACGGTGAGAGATGTCTTCGCACTTCATCGTACAGCTGCGTCGGTCCAAGCTGTGCAGTGACCAGCCAATAAGGTGCTGTCCCGTTCACGTTCCGCCTGTCTCATTGGGTGCATGAGACTAAGGGCCAATCCTAAGCAGTGGGTCGACAATCAACGCAGAGCAAACAATCCACTAAACTAAAACCCAAAAACCTTGCGTGACAGGGTTCCCGAAGCTCCTAAATGGGTGCTTCGGTCACACTCTCACTTTGGATTTACGACCCGCTGTCTTTTGAGTCGAAGGCACCGGTTAGGGTTCCCAAAGAAAAACCCCTTCGTCGGTGTGGATTACCGCATATTATGTTGTGCCTCAAAGTCTTAGATACCCATTTGGAAAACCCTTAGGTACCCGCATTTGAGTTTGATGAACGGGGAGTGCTAGTGTCCAACCATAAAGGAGGAAAACACTTAGGGTTCCGTTCCAAAGCCGTTGGTTCTGACAAGAACCTAACCGCAAGGCAGCGGGAAAATCGAAGTGAAGGCCCACTTATTTGGATCAATTACTACTCCACCATTTTATCGACTGAGACGCCAGCTCTAGTTGATCTTTCAGCCTGAGGAACCAGGAGGCTGAATTTTGTCTAACCTCCAGCCTAACCCTCTATTCGTAATGATATGCTTTGACTTGATGAAAGCTATCTTGTGTGGCTCGTCGGCTCTTTTGTGCGCTCCCTGCAGAGCTTGGGCGGGACCGAAAAACAAACATGAGCTGAGTCAGTTAGGATGTGGCGTAGACGGTTGAAGAAATTGTTTTCGGATCTAACCTCTGTCGGTGCTGCGGTTTCTAGGTTGGGGCCCCAATGATTCACATAATCGTTGACATCAGACTTTTCAGGATATGACATTAAACCGAATTCGGTAGGGTGAATGTACCTTTTCCTGTATGAAATCGCAAAATACTTTTGTGTGATGAACAGCGGACGGGGTAGACCCAGCAGTCACGAAGACCTGTCGTTCATTGATGAAACCGGCAACCTATGCCCTGGGACTTGGATTGGCGAACCACATGATGCCTCACTAGGTTCGGAGTGGTATTAAGTCGAACAACAACGCTGCCTACCATTAAAGTTGTGTTAGTGGCGGAGTTCGAATCTCGGACCATCGGGTTCAAAGCACGTCGGTTACAGCGACCAAACCACTGAACCACCACCGGCATCTGTAATTTTATTTTATTTTATGATTACTTTGGCACCGTATCTGTATAAATTGATGCATATATATATATATATATATATATATATATATATGCATNATTTTGTGTGCCTCGACCCGTCTACACTGCTCGAGATGTGAATGAGTCCGGCCGTCACTTATCAAGCTCATTCCTTTTCTACAAAGGATATACTGTCTGTAGTTTAACTTCTTCCCTTGGAGGCTCGTTTGACTATTCTGCTGTAAAACAGCTGCTCGCCCATGTTTAAATTACACTCCTGTTTCATGAGTGTGAACTTATGCCTCCTAGTCCCATGTTGCCATGCTTCTGTGAAGAGACTGCCCACTCCTATCCGTGATAGCCCCTTCACAATGTGGATTTCTTCTATAAGATCTTCGCTCTCTCCTTTCTAATGAGAGCCTTCAGTCTTTCTTCATATGTTCTGCCCCTTTTGCCACCCATCATTTTGGTGGCCAGGCTCTGAACCTTCTCTAAACAGACGACATCCTTTTTGATAAAGGGTAACCAAGCCTGTACGCCATACTCCGGATGCGGTCTGACTGTTGTCCTGTATACGGGGACAAAGATCTTATGTCTCCAGCGTGTAAAAAGTACGCAGTCTAGACAATTCCGCTAGTTTTGCGCACAGCAACTGCACACTGACCAACCCATGTGAAGTTATTAGTCATTACCATTTCCAAGTCCTTGACCTGCCTAGTTCTATAGTGAAATGGGGGTCCTCTGAGTTGACCTTTTTGTCTAATACCTCCATATGCATGTGGTTCTTGTTTGCATTAAGGCTTATTCTTTTGTTTGTTTAGCTACCTTCACTAAAGCCCGTTTTAGTTCCATTTTTTCCCTCGAACCGACCACTTTAACGTCATCTTCAAAAATGTTGCACAAGAACGTCATAGTGCTATTCAGGTCACTGATGTGAAGAAGTAGAAGCGGCTCTAGCACCGAGCCTTGTGGAACCCGGCTGATAAACTGAACTGGTGTTGAATGCTCCCCGCTAATTGTCACAGAATGTTCCACTTTGGATGTTTCGCCATGTGTGTTCTTATTAGCTTTTCTATTTCTTTGCACCACACCCTAGTTACGCAAACCGAACGATAGTTCTTGATGTACCTTTTCTGTCCTCTCTCGTGGATGGATACTACAGAAACTACTACTAGATGTCCAACTAGATGGTAATCTTTAATGAGAAACCAAATGGTTTATAACTCAATGTCTTGAATGGGGACGATTGATTGTTAGTATTCTATGACAAATTACTGGAGAGTTGTTAAGTTGATATCCCTTCTATTGTAGCTATTTGATTTCATCACTGCCTAATGACACTGTTCCAAGAGTTTCGTTTGTCGTATTGCTTTGCAGTAAAGATTATCTCTCAATACCCGGCTAATCTAACAAGTATGACCGTAAACTTTATGATGCATGATCCAGGTGACATGAGTGCTGTCATAGTACAGCTCATTGCAATAATTCCGTCAACAGTTTTGACCGCTCTGTTTCTTCTAGCCAAATGGTCGATTCGAAACCCATAGAAAAATT
This sequence comes from Echinostoma caproni, assembly GCA_900618425.1. Lineage (NCBI taxonomy): Eukaryota > Metazoa > Platyhelminthes > Trematoda > Plagiorchiida > Echinostomatidae > Echinostoma > Echinostoma caproni. The sequence goes on from UZAN01045407.1 coordinate 3,724, forward strand.
TGCTTGAGCATTTCTGGTTATCATCCGGAATCATGGAGACCTTCATGGTCGATTCGTACAGCTCTTTTGGCAATCATTGGATTCATGCCTACACATGGTGCCGGGGCTATAGGTTCCCTTGATTTGCCAAGCGAGGAACGGAAGCTCTTGGCACGAAAGTAAGATCATTATCTGTTGGTTTTATTATTTTGACTGTCTATGCTGAGGTTATTTCTTTCGTAAAATGACCGTTCTAATATCAGCTTGTTTTACACAGACTAGGATAATGTTCATGTAACAATGTCAAGAATGCTTTTATATGGTGCAGTGTTTTGCTGAACAAGAGTAACTTCTCAGTCAAAAACTGTACACAGACAGCTATTTGAAATGGAAGAAGTTCCGTTAGTATCTATATATTCTTTCCCCTCTTAAACGTGTTCAACGAATGATCGACCGGCTGGTGGATGATCCTTTCCTAAGTTCCAATCTGCAGTCAGTAGCCCATCGTCGGCATTTAATTCGCTGTCCGTTCTATACTGTTCCTATTTCGGTTTCTGCCCTTTTGCCTCTTCACCATCACAACGAGAATGCAGCTTGACCTGTTGTGATCGCTTGCGCGCCTCCATGACTCTGTGAGCTATACCGGATGGCTCCTCACAATCGCAGACTCGATCATGTCTGGAAGGTCAATGGGTGCTCATGCATCTCATCATTCTCTTAACACCAGTCTATATGATTTCTCTATCTTCCGCTTGAATTGACTTTCAGCATTCCAATCTTCTTCCTTCTTTTTCATCCAAATGGGCGGCCAAAAGACAGCAAACAAAACCGGCGCGTGAAAGTGCATGGTAATGGTTGTAAAAACTGGAACTGCATAGAGGCCAGACCAAGCTCAATCTCACAAAGCCAGCTGCTTGCGCACCTCCCGACTTTCCTTGTTTATCCACTCTCGCTCCTGGAAAGGCCACTCGTGCAAATAAGCACAAGGAGGGGCAGTCCACCGCTAGATGAACGTGCAAGCGGGGTACCCAGAGCTTCCCCCGACGGTGAGAGATGTCTTCGCACTTCATCGTACAGCTGCGTCGGTCCAAGCTGTGCAGTGACCAGCCAATAAGGTGCTGTCCCGTTCACGTTCCGCCTGTCTCGTTTGGTACAAGAAACTAGGAACCAGTCAGTAACGACGGATTGGCTGTCAAGGCACCAGCAAACGACACCGAACAGATACCCTAAGGCCTTGTGTGGCAGATCTCTAGTAGTTCCCACCGGAGTACTTCATTCACGCTCTCCCGTTAGATCTATGTCTCACTGTCTTGTGAGTGAGACTTTTGAGTCGAAGGCTCCTGTTAAGGTTCCTCAAGAAAAAACCCTAAATTTCATTTGCCAGCACTACCAAAACTACGCGGTCTTAATAACCAACAGACAGGATTTCGGTTGACAAATCTTATTATTTCCCTTTTAATCAAATTACGGTTTCTCACAATATGACAATAGAACTGTCATAAAAGAATGAAAAGAAGTTGACTATTTTAGGGGAGCAACTATGTGTTTCGTTAGTAGCGATTTGACGTTACCTGTATGCGTTTAATTTACACTCAGATTTGGTGGTTGTGAACAACCGATCGTGACGGTGTGTGGCTCGTCACACTAAGTTCAAAGTCTAGGTTGCCGATTACCTCTCTGATCTCACTAGGAGTAGTCCAAAAGACAGGATTACTATTCAAGCACACACTCACTGGACAATTGCACTCGCGAACATTCATGGCTTGAACCACTTTATTGATTCTTCACATTGGTTTCTTCAATTCAATTTTCCCTTTACTCTATTTTTATCTGAAACCAAACTTTCTTCTACTACGAACACCGTCCGCCTTCAGTTCCCCAAAGGTGGTGGTGGTCGAGTAATAAGGTCATCAACTGAACCACCCGACGGTCCTGAGTTCAAGCCCCATCACCGCGGCTTTCTTCTTGAAAGTTTATTGTACATTATGACTAATAATGAAAAAAATAAGTACAGGCATTTATAATTGAAATCGTTTTTATTATACATCCTCCTCACTCCTCGTTTATTTTCAAAGCTGGCGTTTGTTGTTTTTTCCACCATCCGATTGCTTCTACCCTTCCCTCGCACTTAAATATCGCTAACCGTTAGTTCCAGATCGTGTGACTGAAACTTCGGTCCCCTTCTTTCAATCAATACTACGGCATTGTATACCGTTATCTAAATAGTACCGACCCTTCACTTTTTAGGGATATAGTTGAAACAGATACCAAAGCTTGTTTGACAATTTGGAGTGATTTTAACGTCACAACGGGGAATGGCTGTTGCATTCTTCAGAGACTTCGAGCCTCGGGCGTAAAGCAGAATCGCTTATCCTAGTGATCAACCTACACCAGGTGGTTGATTTCCCTACCCGCATCTCCAACCGTGCTAAGGACCACGTATACACCCTCAATCTTTCCCTCTTATTCAACCCCAAATTATTTTCTAATATTGCCACAATTCTTCTCACCAAAACACTGTCTTATTTCACTTTCGATCTAAATTTTCCGTTCCACTGTTCCCCTCAATTCCAAATGCGCACTTTGGTGATACAGTTCCGCTGATTGATGTAGCTCTCATGACTTTCTGGCTTCTAGGATGGTTTGTTTTCCCATGGAGGTCTGTATCTCAGCTTTGAAATTTTCCAGAGTTATCATACAAGGCATGCACTTAGTTATTCCTCGTTTCACTGAATTCGGTAAGTTTTTCTTGAATGGTTTAACTACGCATCTTGTCTCGCTATTTGTGAAAAGAAATCAGCGTTCCGTCGTTGGCCTTCCCATTAATTCTACCAACTGTTCCTTGAAACACGTAACAGCTGCAGAACCATTTTATGAAGACTTAGGGAGCGTTTTCCTGAACGAATAGCTGCACAGTTTTCGACCGCTCCTTTTGTAAGTTGGACGTTCTAGTCTCCGAAGGCCCCAGTATGGTCAGGAGTGAAAGTCTTGGGTTGTGGTTGTTCACCCCTCCCTTGCACCTCGCGAAATCCTCTCATAAGACCCAGCGTCTCAGATAGCTTCTGCTGAGGAAGCCCTACTCATTGCCTTCTCTTGACAGAGATGTTTCCCCACCAAGGTGAGAGGACGAAGTGTCAACATTCGTGGCTATAACCGAGTCGGTGGACTACTGGTTTTTCACCTAGAGGAGTTGGCCTAAAACCCTAATTCCAAACCGACCAATATTATGCTCCCACTGGACGTTAGTTCGCTCTTCATCGATGTTTCATTCAGCTGAACACATCGAATGCCTGTTTAGTTTGGAAGACCTGAAACAACTGCTTTGTTTTTGCATATACAACGTCCCGTTTAAGTTTAATGATCAGATTTATCAACAAAACGATGTGGCCATGGGATCACTGCTCGGACCTTTGTTTTCAGAATTGCATGCTATAAAACCGATGATGGTTTGTGCGTGATCTATACGAAGTCAAGAACAAACGAGCTACTGAGCAAGTTCAATGCTGCTCGCCATAGCATAAGATTCACTTTAGAAATTTAAAACAACAATAAACTGGCATTTCTAGTCGTCTGTCTGAGTCGTAGATCAGTTGGTTCGGTGCAACAATCAGTGCATAAGAAGGCTGCTTGGAAGATCAGTGCATCCATTTCGCAGCTTTGTACCGCTCAAAGTGAAAAGGAATTTAGTGTATTGCCTAGCAGATACAGCGAAGAAGATTTATATTGAGGAAACAATAGATGATCTCCAGATTTCACGTACTATTTTCACACAATGACTATCCTTAACGACTGCTTAGAAAGGTGACTCAGTGCAGAGGTGACATTGTGAAGAAGATCGAGGTTAGAAAAATGTCGGTATGCATTGCCTGGCCGTTCAAAGGGGACGTAAGCAGAGGTAATGCAAAACAAACTATCCAATGTTAGTGGGACCTTCTATGCAACAAAGCTCAGTGTTTTGTTCACCTCCCAGCCAACTGTGTTTTTATAACTCAAGGACAAAATGCGAGATTCCGCTGTCTCATTTTGTGCGTACTCATTTACGTGTTCCTGTGGAACAACGTACATAGGTCACATAGTCAGGCGTTTGCCCGAACAAATCCTCATGGCTAAATACAGGAACGATTAGATCACTCGCTAGTGCAGTGGTTTCACACCGAGTTGAACCAAATTACCCCGGTAATGTGACCAAGGCATTCCTTCTCCTGAATAGGATTCGTGGTCGACTATCAAGGCAGGCTCGATGTCATACTTGCCACAGGAAGCGGTGGGAATTCGTCTATATGACCTCCCCTTCTGTGTGCTCAAAAACAATTTGTGCCGGTGCTTAAGCTCTCCTGGACCGTCCCATGTCCCGAGTAGTCCAGACGATCGAATGACCTAACAATTATGTGATCATTGAGAATCCCATATCCGGTCCAAAGACGAAATTAGCCGTAAATAACTTATGATGTTAATTTCCCCTTACGAAAAACGGATGTTTGGAATTTACAGTTGAGTACTGATACATTGGGGATTGATTTCTGTTAAATATCGGGTCTGTTTTCGAAGTTCTTCCTCCGTACGTGGGGTGACGACTAATCCCGTTCTATAAGGTTAGCGTGGAATAGGCATTGTACTCAATAATACAGTCGAAGCGTTACTCATCAATCGGATCCCCGTCAACAGTCACGATGCGGCTGTTGATGGTAGCGCATTGGTTTAGTCGCTGTCAACGGCGTGATTTAGACCCTGTGGTCCGAGGTTCTAGTCGCGTCACCACTATCCAACTTTGGTGATAGGCAGCTTTGTTGTCGCTGGGTTCAGTACCACGTCCAACCCATCGAATCCTTATGTGCTTCGCCACTCCAAGTCTCGCGGGGTTTAGGCTGCCGACTTCCATCACTGAGCAGCAGGTCCTTGTGATTATAGGGTTTGCCTCATCCGCTGTTCAACACACCAAAGGGTCTATCAGAGTCCGGAAGGGAAGCAACACCAAAAGGTGTTTGTTCATCATTTTAGCTTATGCACCGACCAACTGCAGTTCTGACGCACAGAACGACGAGTTTTGTGATGAACTCACTGAACTCATTCGGTTGACCTGAAGCTCCAATACATTTATGCTCGCCGGTGTTTTTAACGCACAAGTTGGAAAATTGAGCGCATCGGAATCTTGCCGAGGCGATCACTGTGCTCTACCATGTCAGCGAACAGGTAATGGCGATCGACTTTTTCAGTTCTGCGCAGACCATCATCTGTTCCTATCCAGCACCGACTTCCGACACAGCTCTCAATGAACAGCAACGTGGCGCTCAATTTCAACTGGCTCGCTAACTCAGATCGACCAAATAGCAGTAAGTTACCTTTGGTGTGGCTCAGTACAAAACTGCAGGTCCTATTGGACCACCTGCGTTGAATCTGATCGTGCATTAATTTTGTTGCAGTTCACTGTCGAACTCATTGGTTGCAAGGGCTTAACGCGCTGCAGCATGGTAGTGTAGATGAACAATGGGATTAGATTAGATGAGCAGTGCGCCCTGCAGTGAAGAATGCTTTTGAATCTGAAGCGGTAGTCCGTCCTGTGGCTTCTGCAACGTCAGCTCACGAAGAGCCTCAAGAAAGACTGAAAACTGGTGGGCAACAGTAGCTAATCAAATAGAAGTATGAGAATAATGGAGGACTTAATTTGTTTACGTGATGGATTCGTCGTGAGCTGAAAAGCCGGGAAGCACTAGGCAGCTGTTTCGATCTGGGAACAGTCAAAGACTGTTTCAACTGATGCGTAGCACTAGAGGTCGGCTATTGGTCGAACACTGCGACAGCAGGGGACAAGTTGTTCACAATAGGGAACAGTGGCTTCACCAGTGGGCGAAGTATTTTAATGAGCAGTTCAACCAGCCAGGCACTGACCATATTATATCGTCTGTTGTAGTTTAGGCTTCGTGGACAATCTCATTTGGACCTCCTACTGCAGCATAAATTCGATCGTGTATCCAAGCCCTGAAGGATGGAAAATCAACAGGACCTGACGGATTTCGTCCCACTCGTTTCAAGATAGGCGGCGATGGCCTCTTAGACTCCATTACTGATTTAGTGCTTAATATCTGGTAACAAGGGCGCATTCCGTTATTCTGGAGCAAATCGCTAATCTAATTTTCAAGAAGAGATCTCACAACGACTGCTCGAACCACCGTGGAATAGGTCTGATCCCAATCGTTATCAAAGTATTAGCCACCGTCGTACTTCAACGTCTGTCACCGTGTAGGCAAACAAATATTTACAAACAACAAGCAGGCTTTCGACCAGGTCGCAGTTGTATCGATCAACTCTTCACTGCGTCAAGTCCTCGACCTACGCCATACACACCATCGACCAACAGTAGTCGCGTTCCTTAACCTAAATGGATCCTTCGACTCAGTTGACCGCGGATCCCTTATATGTAAGAAGTATGTGCAGAAGTAATTATATATACTGAGTTCACTCTGCTCACATACTTCTGGTACCGTAAATTTCTACGACAGTCTTCGTAACTAACAGCAGTGTTCGCCAAGGGTGCCGTCTTTCGTCATTTCAGTTTAGTTTCGTCAGAGACGAAATATTGCAGCACACGCCAAGTGGCCTCCAAAATGTTGGTATTGCATGGATAGCTGGAGAAAAATTGTGATCTAGAGTACGCTAACAACCTCTTGTTTGAATGTATGGAGGATACACAATGCGCACCTGACAGACTAATAAATTTTCTTGCTCGGTTCGGCATGCGCTTGTCACCTTCAAAGTGCAATGTGACGCTGCAAGATTGGATATCACCAAGTTCCGTTCTGAAACTCGACAGTCAGGAATTAGCTGAGGTTGACTGCTTCCCATAAGGCAATAGCCACGTGCCCAACGACGGTAGCGCATCAATAGAGATAACCGCCCGCATTTCCAAGGCATCGTACGCAGGACCAAAACATCAGTGGCGACGATGTGACGTTTCACTGCTTTACGGTTGTGAGACCTTGGATTTGCGGGCAGAAAACATTTGTCGCCTAGTGGTTTTCGACAATCGATGCTTGCGTGGTCTGGCTGAGTTGGGATGGAGTGAGCGGGTTATCAACCTAGAAGTAAGTCGTCAGGTGTTTGGGAATCCATCGAAGATGAACTCTTTAGCGCATCAAATTCAGCTCAATAGACTCCGCTGGTTAGGACACGTTTTGCATATGTCTAACGGTCGCATACTGCACCGTTCCTTATTTGCAGTAACCGCTGCAAACTGGCATGGAGAAAGCGACAGAGCGATTAGGTAGGGGAGGGCGTCTCTGGTTTTCCGGGTTGGGGTCCAAAGGACTCCGCAACTGCATGATCGGAGACACTGAAGGTCACGACAGTAAACCGACAGCAGTGGCGATTTTACTGTCTTTTCTTATCAGACCAGAATGCTTGAAATAGTGTATATGCAAAGTTGCACTCTCTGTGTGTTGACCACTGAGGTTCTCTTTGGTTTCTCGTCCCCAAGAAACAGACCCAATCCGCACAATCCTAACACATTCTCACTTGCTTTGTACATATTATGACTTTGGCAGCGATCGGTGAAGTTCGCTTCACTGTATTACGCTATACAATGACGATGAGGATGCTTTTATTGCTGTTTTTACTGCGCAGCTATTTACCATAATATGTATAAACACTTGGAAAAATCTTTGGTGTGTTCCATGAAATTAAGGTTTCAGATATGTTTGAAAAGTGTGAATGGGTCATTGCCATACCGATTTGATCGCAGAATAAGCTCCACCGATAAGAAATACATTACCAGTTTTCAACAATTCGGTGAATGAAGTTTATGTCTCCCCAAATGGGTATTAAACAACACCCTACAACCCTATGACAAGTTTATGCAGACTGTTTTCCTTGTTTTATTCTCGTTAGCTCTTTCCAATTCCCTCAGCTGTCCTCCTTACCTTTATAAAGCGTTCTGTTTCAGATTCGCACACGTTTGTTTTCTTTTTTTTTCAGGTCCAGCGCCTTTGTTTGTGACACATGTGGTGCAATTCAAAATCTGCTTAAACCCTTAACTGATGCCTCACGTTCCATTAGTCAAGAAGCTACGGAAACCGCCTCGCAAATCGCGCTAACTGTAAGTCATTTTTCGACCTCTTAGTACATATATATGTATCTGTGTGCTTGTCATGCGTCAGGAATAGGTTTGAGCTTAAAATCAACTCCAATACAGATACCTTAGTTTGTGACGCAACCAAGTTCATCCAAAACTTTGGAACGCTTCAAAGTTGCGAAATTTGTAAAAGATTCAAAAGGATGGGCGATTTTGTGATAAATCACTTCTAATTTTCTTTATACGTGGGCATTGTCATGTGTTCCTCCCATAGAAGTAAAGTCTTGCATCAAACCCCAAAGGCCAAGAAAACCAGATGGATATAATGATTGTCCCCCCACTTCTTTCAGTTTTCTTTTGTGGAGGGGTGATAACGATGGATGACTTTCTGCGAAACATCTGGTCGTAGAATGTATATTTTCACACACGTTTGATTTACTCATGGGAGAATAATACCAGGTTATCCAGACCATAACATGTGGATTTTCTTGGAGAGTTCACAACCGGATCCTTTGACTAGCCAATGCTTGACCCGCAAGGCGGCGGAGTGGTGTTTGAAAAGCGCAGTTCATTCGGGGCTGGTGTCCAGTTCATCGGATCAGACGGGTCAAACGTCCAACGTACCCAATTCAGTCGGTGACTACTGTCAGCCAGAAAGATGTATACGCGTATCGTTCGTACATCTCTTCCTGGTTGATTTGGAATAGAGGATTTTTTGCCAACTCCCTTAGATGAACCGCTAGTGGTTCACCGACCCGGTTACAGAACCGAATGTGATAGGAGAAACCTCCGCCACAGAAAGCAGTTAGTAGAGCTTCCTCAGCAGAAGCTAGTTGAGACGCTTGGTCGTCTAGGAGTATTTCGCGAGGTGCAAGGGAAGCGTGACTAGCTACGTCCCAAGACGCCCACGCGCGACTATACCGAGGCTTTCCGAGGTCGCAGAAACCGATTCCATCATCTCGAGACGAATTATTGATCATCCAAATTTTCGAGATGGATTGCACGAGTGATCGCGCTTTAAGATTGGTCCCAATCATCACCACCCCGTTAGCTTCCGCCGTACATAGACGTCTACCACCGTCAAGAGAACGGTATCTGGATTCTCACCTTATCGCCTACCTTTTGGTCAAGTTTTTACGTCATACACCATCGGCCAACAATGGTATTCCTTGACCTAAGACGAACTTTTGATTCAGTCAAACGTGAGGCTCCCTTCGGTTCCGTTTTTGCAAACGATGCCCAAGAAGTATGTCGACTCACCAAGGTCTCTGTACCGACATACTTCTGATCTCGTAAGGGTATACGACGAACTAAGCCGATTCCCGCCAGCAACGGTGTTCCTCAGTGGTATCTTGTTTCGCCTTTGCTGTTGATTTGCCTTACAGACGAAGCATCAGAAAACGCCTAGACTGTCTCCAAAATTTTGGTATTGAATGAACAGTTGGAGAAAGACTGTGCAGTTTGGGTTTCGCCTACGACATCGTTTCTGTTTGAATGTATGAATGAGGCGCAGAGTACAATTGACAGGTTAACAGGTTGTTCTGCTCTTTTTGGTATGTTCCTGACTACTTCAATGTACGAAGCGGTCATTCGACTGGGTGTCAATTAATCCTGTTTTAAACTGAATGGACCGGAGTTGACTGCTTCCCTTATAATAATAATATATAAAATAGCAGAAAATACATTCGATATTGTAGGAAAGAAAAAATTATAATACGAGCCAAGCCATGTTTGGAATTACATTGTTTTTGTATGATAAAGTACGGGCAGGAGGCAATTGATGTTTGAAGCCAGTTCGAGGGTTTGGCAGAGCTTGCGCGATTTTGGAATACGGGCATTGCCTTTGTCCTGTCGGTAGACGTATCCACAAGTGTCGAAATACTTGGAACCAAACAACTTCATCTGATCTGATGTCCTACAAAACGCGTTACATAACGCAGCGAACGCTGGTATCGAGCTTCTTCCTGGGGCATCGCATGAATATCGACGAGGTCAGACGACAGGTTCTAGGATCGGATAGTCTTCCTTTGGGCAAAATAATTTCACAGCATCGTCTTAGGTGGCTACGGCACGTCCTACGAATGCCTGAGCACCGTCTGCCACACCGTGCACTACTAGCAGACATCGGTCTNTTCTCGGCTACCCGGCTGGGACCCCAAAGATTCAGATCGTCTTTGGCTGGAGACACTGCGGGATATGGCATCGAACCGAAGTCAGTGGCGCGAATGCATCACCTCTTGTCTACAATCCCAAAAATAATTAAAAATGAAGAAAAAACTCAAAAAATATTGTTACTCCTCGAAGTTGACTGTTTTATTTTCCCCGTTTTTGTACCTATATTTTTTCCTTCACCCAAGGTTATCTTTGGCGCCTTATCTGTAAAAGATTGGTGTAAATAATAATAATAATAAACAATTTCATCGATTGCATTGTTGCGGGAGAAAAATTTAAGAGATCCAATGAACAAGGATAAATCATTTTTCTTTTGAACCCGGGAGAACTATTGGGGAGCCAGTAACCAGTTTGGGAGGATTCAGGCAATCACGAACAGACCATGGCAGGTTACGAATGAGGGTGACACTGAAGTACCTGACAAAATCAGCTTTCGGGACACTTTCACCACTAACTATAAGATCAGGGAGATTATTTACCAATGCAAGATAACAATGGTTAGTTTTGAGACTAAAGGAAACATCAATGTACTTATTGATGTTTAGTACACGGGATTGGGGCACTGACCAACCGTGATGTTCATTGAGGCTATTCTGCATAGGGTGAAAACTGCCTGGACTCGAGGATAGGTAACCAATCATAATATCTTCGGCATACTAGCAAGCCCCATTGTGTTGTGAATGACAGTCCTTTGATTGGCCGCTTCTCTCCCTGAAATTTGTAAAGGAGGTAAAATAAAAAGAAAGAAAGCAATAGAGAGTTAGTGCGGAATGGGTAGAAAACCAAAGGCGTTGGCATAACCAAAAAAAGTTAACCAAGTGGTACCTGCATCTCTGTCTGAGACGAATGCAACAGAATGAACAAAATGGTGACAGCGTCAGATGTAGTCAGACGGGACTTGTAAGCAAACTGTAGAGGATCTGGGGAGTTTCATAAGAATATCATGCGTTGCAGCAAAACATTTTCAAAAACTTTCAGCAACAAATTAGCTGGTAATTGGACGGTACCTAAACGATCCTTCCCTGGGTAATGGTCTAATGCGGGCCGATCAACAATCGGGGACCGTTCCGGATGACAAACACGTGCGAAACAATTCAACAACTGGTTTCGTAAACTGATCGGCACATGCTTTTAACAAATAGTGTGCTAATAGCTCAGGATCACGAACTTTGTTAACCTTGAGTCCTCTCAAGACTTATTCGATTAAGCAGGATTAGAGGATCAGAGCTCGAGTGTGTTTCGATGTTGAGCACTATCATCGTTATGTTCCTCGTTGTGATTAGTATCTTCAGTCAATACTAAATCAATTCTATTTATTTCTCACAATCAGTCTGGCTTGTTTTTGCTATTCGTCAATGGCGAGTTTATTACTAACAATATTGTATACTATTCAAATAACAAACCATATAGTACTCTTGTACAAGTTTTATCGATGCTCTATACATTCACGCAATTTACGGTTGTGCTGTTAGTTCCAGACCTAATTCCGATAGCTGCTATCCATCATGGAAATCCTAAAGAGCGGGTTGATAAAGCTTAGAGTGTGATTTCGCTTTCATTATGAACTTGATTGTATTCGAAATGGCGTTTAGTTAACTGTAGATTCACTCGATCTGTTTTCTCATTGACAGGGTGAACGCGAGGTCAAAAACGACTCGCCTATTGAGTCCAATGTGAATGTGGTCTCCCCAGCAGCGGAGACTAGCCCTTCACCAAGCCAAACACCTGTTGCATCCACCTCCGCAAGACCACCGTCTGTCGAGGTGAACACTACTTCCGTCGGGTCACTTCCGTCAGCGACCCCGACAACGTCTGCTTGTGGTTGTAATCCCAATCAGATCCCTCCTGTCCCACCTGCTATGCCCAACTTTCAAAATACTCCCATGCCGCCTGCCCAAATCGCGTATTGGTTATGTTATCCTGTTTATTACCCATTCCCACCGCCCTCAGCTTGTGGACCTAGGCCCACATGTGCTGCAACGGGAACCGAAAATGATAATCATGTGACCATCCCTATATCATCAACCTCGTCCACACAATCTGCGACACGGTCCAGTGGTGATCGAGTCCCTTTGAGCTTCACAGATTGGTTGAAACAGGCGCGTGAAGTAAGTGGTTCATAAGCCAATTAAATTCTGTTGATACTCCGACAGTCGTTAAAACGAGAGCACATAGGGGGAGTACAGACGGACAATATATTACAATCTCTAATTGTTTTTCAAATGAACTGAGAAACCGTCAGTGAACGCAACGGTTAAATGCGATGCAATCAGTTTTTGCTCTTTCATCTTTGGCACAGTTTCAAGATATTTTAATGGTGACAGTAAATCCTCAATGCGATACGGTTGAGGTTGAATAGATGATATTAATGTGATATATAAGTTATTGTCGAGGTGAAATCTTTATCGTGTAAGAGTTGTGGAATTTTTCTAAAAGTTAATTAAGATTACCCATAGCGATACCGCTACCCGGACATTATCGGTATTAATTGCTAATCGCTCGCTCATTCCCTTTATTCATGGAACGTTTTTCTTTTTCATAAAGAATATTGTACCATGATTTGTTTAGCACACAGTCTATATTCAGAGGTGTGTGAAAGTGATAATACAATTGTCCTCTAGAAAGGTCAGCACATGAGTAATGCCACTTGATCAATCAAAAATTTCTATTTTTTTTCTTTGACGATCTGGTGATTTCTGACATACAGTGGCGATGCGGACGGGGGGATTGATAATTTTTTCCGGAATTATTTTCATCGAGAAAATAGGCAAACAATAAAAGATTTTATAATTTTCAAAAGGGATCAAACGCAAGTGTAAGTGTCCATTGAACCGAATGCGTCGCGGAAATCATATGCCAGTTTTTTCCAGCAGAATCTCTTGATAGTTTAAGGTGTATATCGCGAACGATTGTCCGTAACACATTTACTCATAAGCGATACCGACCAGGGCTGTTTCAATACGATTTCTTACTTCTATACACCACGCTGTGGAACTGCAACCGTATCAGCGTTTCGAACTCGTCCTTGTACCGTGACCGGGCATATCACGTGTCCGGCTTATCGATCGATTCGCGCGCGGTTCGAGCATTTTGAACTAGCCCAAGAGCTGTTCAGCGCGTTGAACCCGTTTCAGTTTACTTATTTTCCTGTGTGTTGTGGATATAAGATGCAGAAAACCGATCAGAGCGTCGAGTCTGGCATCATCAGTATGCAGTTTCGTGTGTTATTGCCAACCAGCATTTCTGCTTCGGTAAGAGTAATATGTTTTCCATATTTTCCCGGTGATTCTTTTTTGCCCATCAGTCTCACCAATTTGGTTCTGTCATCGCAATCATTGTCCCAATCATATCCCAACTATTCTGATTACGATATGGCTCAAGCGAACAAACTGGTTTTTCGTAACTTCATCTCCTGACTAATACAGTCACATAAATAGGTAATCGGCAGATCAACTTTGCGTAACGTTCAATATGTGAGGATTAGATTGATATACAAGTAGATCCGAAATTCTTGTACACCAAATAGTCAGATCCCCAAACGGCCCAAGGCGAATTCTCAGTTCCACTCCTGCAGACAATCATTAGGTCATTGGCGTAGATTTATGTGTAGCTTGAATCAAGCTCTGGTGTCAACCACGTTCACAGAGTTGTCCTCAGAACATCTGAGTTGCGATCACCGCGCACTGATCAAGAAGGGAGAACTATATGCGTTTGCGCTTGCGCGCCCGAGCTTGGTTTAAACGACGCTGAACTCTGCGCTGATGTGTATTTGTCTGCAGTCGTGCGACTTGGGTCGTTTGAAATTCAGACTATTTGGTGTACTTGAACTCCCGAGACACATGTTTTTGTATAGTTGTTCGTCAAAAACTGGAGGTTGTAACGCGTACCTCATTGGGGTTTTGCAGTATTTGGTAAAACAAAAAATCAAGTCTCCTCGGATTCTGTGATACTGAATGCAGTATAACACCACTGACCGATCTTTCCACATAGATGCTGGAGTTTTATATCATGGTCTTTCTTTATGGATCTTCCAAAATCATTCGCCTTGTAGGTTTCAATGGTGTACGAAATATGGTCGAATACGTGCTGATAATACAAACGAGATCAAGGTTGACTCAAATATGCCAACGGTACTTATATGTAGACCTACAAGCCTTAGAGTACTAGGCTCCAAAAGCAGTTAATTGAACAGATTGAGTCGTCTCAAACGAACATCTCTCCCTCACTCGACATGGCAGTTTCTGATGTCTGAGGAACAATGGAGACCATTTTTGTGGAGTATTGGTATGGCTACACATTTAGATATCTTAATTTTTTTTCTTAATCGACTTCTATTGAACTGTGCTGAGTGTTTTTTGTGTGTAGTGCTTGCAGGTGTTGCCACTGTGTTACAGACCTTGGCATCATGTGCAAACAGTTTGTTTGTGGTCCCAGAACATCCGATGGATCGTTTATAAAAGCGAGGACCGAACAAAAGCCTATGTGGAATCCTGCAGACTGCGTTGACAGAATCGAATAGGGACCCGATCGCGTGCTTTCTGGGAGTTTTTCGAGTCATTCGTATGCTACTTATTGTAAAATATTCTATAAAATTACTCAATTCACATATGGTGCGGTTGATAGCATCTAATCCACCCACAAAACATCGAATATTAGTGTTAATTCGTAAATGGAATGGTTTCGAAAGAGCTACCCAGACAAATTTGCCCGGTGTTGCAAATGAGGTTTTTCTGGCGAATTTATACGTAAATGTATGTATTTCAATAAGTAGTATATGAATGACTCCAAAATTTCCCTGGAATTACATAACCGGAGATTGTAAAGGCTGGGGATTCGACCCAACCTGAGGTTTGCGGATTCAAATTCAGTTGTTTAACACTCCTGTGGCGGTCTTGATTGCTGTCTCATTACTACCCATTGGAGGAGATTATAACTGGCATCAGATTGAAAGTAAAGAATTCACGAAGGCTAAGGTCGTGAAGAAATTGAGATTCTTTTTCGGTATTCTATTTCCATACAAACAGT